>BQNB010003440.1:101868-114955 GCA_026074375.1 Tanacetum coccineum
GCTCATTTATAAACTTGTCACTGCTCGGGTGTTCCAGGTAAGGCATCTGGTATGAGCACATGTCCATTAAGTCACTGCTCGGGTATTCCAGGTAGGGCATGCGGTATGAGTACATGTCCATTAAGTCACTACTTGGGTGTTCCAGGTAGGGCACCTGGTATGAGCACATGTCCATTAAGTCACTGCTCGGGTGTTCCAAGAAGGGCACTTGGTATGAGCACATGTCTATTAAGTCACTGCTCGGGTTTTCCAGGTAGGGCACCTTGAGAGTTCACATAGTTTAGTCGAAATTACATTTTCGTGAATATTGTATATGTTACAATGGTCACACACACTTTATAATTTTATGATTTCAACATTTATACTTATATTTTTGTGACTATTATAAGGATTGAAATAGTCATCCACACTTTACAAATCTTTGATACAACATTTACATTTACATAAATCTATGAACTCACCAGCTTTATGTTGACACTTTTAAGCATGTTTTTCTCAGGTGAAATAGATGCTTGGCTTATCTGATGTGCATTGGAGTTCAAATTTTACAAAAATTATTTTTTAAATGACTCATTTAGAGGTCATTCTCTCACATCTTGTGCAATGGTATTATGAAGTAACGCTCCCGGATATAATTTCGCTACGACCCAATTTGGAGGTGTTACAGATTGGTATCAGAGCTAAGGTTATAGAGAACTAGGTTGCATATTTTACCTAGACTATAACCGTTTTCACAATCATTGCATAACGTCAAACTTTTTCATGTGCATACACACTACTTGCTTACTTGGTTATATTACTTGGTTACACTACTTGCTTACACGTCATAGATATATACCTATCTTGCGTATATTTTACATTTATAGAAAAGTTATTTATATAAATAATAGAACTTTACCTAAAACATTGTGAGTGACACAATGGTCTCGTTTATTTCTAAGACATTATGAGTTGCACAATGGTCTCTAAACTTTTCCTAGGACATTGTAAGTGAAACAATGGTCTCTAAGCATTTCTCAAGGCATCGTGAGTGATACGATGATCTTTAAAACTTTTTATGAATTTACATAATATTATTTTACATAACATCGAAACTTGTCACAATCTACTGACCTTACGTTATTTTACTATCTGACTCCGAGTTTGAACACTCACGCCATACTGTTGAAATACATGCGTTGTCATGTAACCCCCGCATAGAAACGCAGGCTAATTGGAGCGCGACTAGTAACCTGTCACCTCATAACGTGCCGTCCTGAAACACCTACTTCAGGCACACGACTCATTAGCGTCTCATCCATTTTCTCTTTATTTCTTGTGATTTTGGAAAATTATATTGTCGAGAAGACAACTTCTAAGTTTGGCAGCTATCAACGACTCATAACCCAACGTATTGCTGACATGCTCTTTCGCCTTGAGTGGAACAATATCTGAGATGTCGAGAACGAATCACGCATAAAGACCATTGAGACAGACCACGCTTATGAAGGTCACACCTTCCGACTAGAACATCATTGGGTATGACTCAACCAACAGCCCCCACTCCGAAGAGAGAATCTCGACCATCTTAGCTAATGATGACCTTTTTATTTAAAACGTTTCA
This sequence comes from Tanacetum coccineum, assembly GCA_026074375.1. Taxonomy (NCBI): domain Eukaryota; kingdom Viridiplantae; phylum Streptophyta; class Magnoliopsida; order Asterales; family Asteraceae; genus Tanacetum; species Tanacetum coccineum. Next base: position 103,472 of record BQNB010003440.1, read on the forward strand.
TTAAAAACTCTCTATGCATTGTTCGCTTCACGGTACGGATATTTCCACTCCCTTTAATAATTAACTGTTTGTACAATTAATTTCACATATTCCATTTTAACATCCTCGATATATCATTATATTAATATGTACTTATTTTAGCCATTTGTTATTAATTAATTCTCATTAATAATTAATTGTTTGTATAATTACGTCACCTATCTCCTTTAGCATCTTTGATATATTGTTTCTTTGAGATATGCCTCTTCTAGCTATTGATATTAGTTCTCTCGTTTGCATCGATTAATTGTACAAGATGACTCTCTATAGTCTTCCGATTTGTAATATGTAGAACAGATGACTCTCTACGTTTATTTTGTTGATCAAATAATTCTTTGCGTTCATTTCTTTTTACGGTAACCATATTTGTAAGGATATCCTTGATACTTACTTCTCTCTACTATTAATATGATCAATTGGTTCTTTCGTTTGCTTGATTACTCGTACAGATAATTCCCAATAATTTTTATTTTCTTTTATTCGAAATTTGCTTATGCGGATCATTCTCTATATTCATTCTTTTAATCGTTATTACATATGTACGGATCTCCTTTATGTGCACTTTTAAGTCATTGACATGTTCGTACATTACATGCTCGTAATATCTTTTATTGCTTCTTCATATACTCTCATTGATTTCCCTTGCGATTCTATGATCATTTTTTTATGATCTAATGATCCTTTCGTTGTATTGGTCGATGGTCATTTGCTTATTTTTATAAATATATTTGATCTCTTATTTTTTTCTAGCATTCCTTGTTCATAAATCATTATGCTCGAATAATAAATAGTCATACCGATGTAACCTCTTTACACTAGCAACTATTCCTTTTGGAGATTGTACTTTTCTTTGATTCCTTCATTTATATTTATCACTTCATTCTTGGATCTTGATGGGCAATGTTACTCACGTACTTCTTTGATCATTAGTACACCCCATTAATTCTCAGTTTCGTATGTTTTGTTATCTCTATCCTTTCTTTAAGGATTCCCGTGACATTTAATCCGTACCTACATGCACATTGCAGACATTTTATATTTTGCCTTTTATTTTGTTCGGCAATCATTTCTATCCTATTTGATTTTTTAACCCCTCAGACACGTGTTGACACATAACCTAAAGCTAGGAGCTTTAGTCCTTTCGTTGAATATTTGGAGACACCACCTATACGGTACAACGTGCATTGTGTTTATCGACCACCGTCGAGAGCAACTATACAAACTATGGAGAATACACTACGAACTTGACCATATAAGCAGTTAGAATACTAATCTACATTTAGTCGAATTTTCTTACAACAATAGTTACCGTACCAGCAACAAGGCTGCACCGTTCGAGACACTTTATGACCGAGAGTGTCAATCACCCATCTGCTGAACCAAGGTTAGGGTAGTGAACTCACTGGCTCAAAAACTTATCCGTGAAACGTCTAAGAAAATCATTCAGATACGCAACAAAATACAGGCTGCTCGTGATCGTCGACAGAGTTACACTGATGTGAGGATACGCTTCGGCAAACAGGGAAAGTTGAAACCGCGTTATATTAGACCTTTCAAGGTTTAGCAAAGGTTGGAGCTGTCGCTTACTGACTCAAACTTTTAAATCAACTAAGCCGAGTTCATAGTATCTTTCTTGTGTCGAACCTGAAGAAGTGTTTATCTGACGAGACACTTGTTATTCCATTGGATGAAATTCAAACCAACAACAAGCTTCATTTCATAGAAGAACCGGTTGAAATTATGGACTGTGAGGTCAAACGTTTAAAACAAAGCCATACCATCGATTGTGAAAATACGTTGGAATTCATGAAGAGGTCCCGAATTTACTTAGGAACGTGAAGATCAAATTCGAAAGAGATATCCACATCTTTTCGTCGGCCCTAAACCATCGTCGGATACTACACCGTGAGCTTCGGGACGAAGCTCTTTTAACGGGGAAAGTATGTCACACCCCGTAAATTTCAGGTCATTATTTTAAACTTTTCTGTTCACTATTTTTTTTACTTTTATAAGTTACGTGTTAAATTTTCGTAAAACCAGGAAGTTGTCCCGCGTATAACTGAAAAACGTTATCGGACGCGTTCCAACTTTTAAATTGGTATAGTCTTTTTACGACTATCACGTTTCGGATTAACGAACATATATTTAAAAATATTACATTTTTATTTTAGACGTCATGCGTCTTTAATTTTTACGAGTTACGCCAATATTTGTTATTATATTGGTTTTCAAGCATTTATCGAAAACTATTAAAGCTCGAAAATAAAATATATGAAGAAAAACCCGAATATCTAATCCCAACTCGGACATAAATTAGAGCTTATTATGTTTTTATATGACTACTCATCTAGCCCATGTGTGAAGCCCATTTTGTAAATGAAAAGATCCGGCCCACACAATATGTCCAGCTAAGCTGTTAGGGTTATCGTCAAATTGGAGATATAAAAAGAAACTTGGTGCAGTCATGAAAGAGCCATCCATCATCCATTTCCATCTTTGTTTTGAACCAAGATACCATCACCAACACAAAATTCCATTTTAATTTCTTATTGTTACATATCATAAATAGCATTAATTATTGGGTCATAATTATTTTCATTTCTCACATATCATTTGTTATATCATACGAATGATCCAAAAATCTAAAACTAACTTTTCTTTTGTTACTTTAATGTCATTTTTTTTATTATGCATTTAGTTTCAATCGTCTCAAGTTTTTGCTTCCATTTTTATTAATTTTAGTAAACAATTATTATTTAATAAAATTGGCTTTCTGCTAATTGGAGGTTACACATTTAATCGTTTTCTTTTCGAATCGAAACCGCTGCGTGATGTTTTTTTTTGTTCACCTTATTTATCTTGTTTTAAAATTAATGAAGACATAAATGACTTATGTTATCATTTGGGTCGTAGAAAATTTTGCATCAATACTTAGAAACTGGTTTAAACTTTTTTTTTCTATCTAGTTTAGCCACTCGTGTTGTTTCTCATTTAATCTTTTTGAAACCGCATTTGATTTTAAGTTATCTCTTGTTTTTTTTAAAATTAGTTAGTATAAATCAAAAGTGTGGTTAGTAAGGTTAATTATGGAGCTTAAAGATTTGGGTTTTGGAACTTTTAGAGCTTTTAGCGTGGTACTCGTCTCGCCACTTTTACATCGTCACGCTCGTTTGGCCGCGTTTAGGACCTGTTGCTCGTTCATACTTGTTGATTATTTCTCGAATCACTACTTTGCGTAAGGTGAGTTTATAGCATCTTTTTCACTTGTTTTACAATTACTTTACAAATCTCGGGGGAGAATACGTGCTCATTACAATTTGTTTACACATTCATTTACAATCTCGTTTACATACTTGATTTCATAACATGGTTACATAAGGTTTTCAAAATCGGGATCCTATCCAGGATCGTTTTCATCTTTGCAAGATCGAAATCGGATCGGATCGGGATCCTATAAGATCTTAAGCTTGTAAAGATCCTATGTAAGATCGGGATCGTTTTTGCTTTGCAGTATCGTAAAATCGTAAGATCCTATGATCAGGATCGGGATCTTAACAACTTGTTTACATACCGATTACAAACTCGGTTACTTGATTGATATCACACTCTTTCTCTTTATGGATTTAAGTATTTAAAGTTGTTTATGAATACAATGGTTATAGTATTTTACCGGGGTGAGTCCCTTTTACAAAAAAAAAAACAATGGTTATTTCTTCATTGGACACAAGTGTTTTTGGTTATCATTTCCTGTTTACGTGTTGCCTAAGTAGCGATTAGACCACTCTCTTGCCCGAACCATCATGAACCGTCAATTGCTTGACCGACTGTACTGGTTAAGTAAGCGTGAATGTTATAAATAGATTTATTGGGACTAATTATCCCTATCCGGGTGAGTAGCGCTCACTACCCACGGGACTCCCGATAAACGGATATATACCATGTCAATCTCATTGGGTGTCTTGGTCAGACACCGGTAGGGCAGAATACACTTGGCATATTATATGCTACATAAATTAGCTTCGGTGTCATGAGCTTAGCGCAACAGTAGATACATTTTATGTGATACTGTATCTGTTATAGTAGTCACATACATTTTGGAAATCTTGTGGTCCACACTACTTTATTGAACATTACTGATTACTAAACATTTTTCATGATACTGTGGTGAAGTAGTCGATAATATACTCTTTTGGTTCTACAATTATACTTACATTTTGGTGACTATTATAAGGATTGAAATTGTCATACACACTTTATAATCGATGATTTCAACATTTATACTTACATTTTTGTGACTATTATAAGGATTGAAATGGTCATCCACACTTTACAAATCTTTGATACAACATTTACATTTACATAAATCTATGAACTCACCAACTTTATGTTGACACTTTTAAGCATGTTTTTCTTAGGTGAAATAGATGCTTGGCTTATCTGATGTGCATTGGAGTCCAAATTTTACAAAAATTACTTTTCAAATGACTCATTTAGAGGTCGTTCTCTCACATCTTGTGCAATACTATTATGAAGTAACGCTCCCGAACATAATTCCGCTGCGACCCAATTTGGGGGTGTTACACCTTACTTGTACGTTGCCTTAACGAAATATTACGTAGACGACATTTTTGTGTAATTCGCTCATGAATAAGGAAATACTTACACATATCATCATAAGTGTGACAAAGCAACAGGATTAGGAGAAGCAAACTAGGAAGTAGTGCATGATTAAGTAAATACGTTCGTTTATCATATAGTTATCACCAAAGTAGTTTAGATTTATATTTAGTTTAATTAGCTAAAACCAAACCAAACCTCTCAAAACCTGAATTTTACTTGCTTTCTAAAAATATAAAAATTCAAAAAGAATCTTCTCTCAACCCCTTAGACCTCTGTTATATTTTGTTCGAGCCTTCCCAACCTATTCCCCTAGAGAACGATAACAACCCCCGAGTCTTGCCTTACTACACTACAACGGTTAGGTACTCTGCCTAGGGAGTTGTAAAACTCTTTGTGAGTCGCAACACCTACATCAAGTTTTTGGCGCCATTGCGTGGGAAATAGTTAGGTTTCGAATTTTATTTAGCTTTCACTTCACTTCACCATAATCTAACCAAGAAATAAGAAAGAAGTATAGAAGAAATTAAGATAAGAAAAGGAAGAAATATTAGATTATGGATAGAAAGGAGTGGTTGGAAGGTTACACATACAAGAGAAATGTGCAAATGAAAACCAACCAACCAACACCCTCTCCAATATACCACTATATGGTCGGCCTTGGTAGGCTTTGTTGGGCTGAATGGTATTGCTTAATGGGTCGGGATCGGGTTTACTTTGGGCTTAAGCCCGTAACAAGTACAATATTAGTTTGAGACGCGAGCCCGTTTCCCGTTCTAGCCTATTACAACATATACTTAATAAAGACCGTAGATTCCATGTTCGACTCAATATTTTGAGGCTAACAATCTCTCCTGAAGCGAGGTCTTTAAGTTCTTTGTCTTTGAGCTCTTGAGTCTTGTTCTTGGACTTAATCTTGTTGTAGGCTTGTTCTTTCATGCTGTGTGATCTTTGATCTTGAGCCTTTGTCACTATTTCGACTTTGTCTTAAGTTCTGAGATCTTTAAATCTTTCTCCTTGAGATCCTTGCCACCTTGCGATCTTGTGTCTTGACCAACATGCTCATACTTTGCATCATATGAAAAGCTTGCTAACAATCTTTCTTGACAATATTTGTCTTGATAATCTTGATATCTTTAAGGAAGATGTTGAATATCAGAGTTGCAGAAGTTTTTGTCTTAAATTCTTAAGCTTTATTGATTCTTAAATCTTGATGCTTATAGTATGTCTTTGTAGTTTGAGCATGAGCGTGTGGTAATGAATCTGACTCGGCTGGAGTGAGGCTGCAACACCGTCGTTTGTACCTGCATTTGAATGTTAGTGATAAACAACAGATATGGACGAATATGGCTTTGTCATTCTACGGAATATGGTTGTGATAACCCCCGGTTCCGTGAGGACCGACATGTGATCAGGTAGATTCAATTTAGAAGAATCTTCTTGACAGGGTTTCCAGCTTAAAGTGTTAGATGCTCTAATGCGGATGCATTAGATTCACCGTACTTGCTTGCATTAGATTCACCGTACTTGCTTGTTCTCATTACCGGAACGTCTCAAAGCAGACAACACGATAAGAGTGAATCAGTTAGTTACTATCTTACTGATTGAGTGATCATTTCATTTATTGGACCCAAATCGATATCCAGTTATCACAAGTTTGATTCATATAGAATCTCGCAAGTCACCTACCGCAGTGCTGTTTGATGATGACACTGGAAGGATTTCCATCTTCACTGTAAATACTTTAGAGTATCACTTGGATGTTCTGGCATAATCAAAAGGACAATGCGTAGGACTCTTTGTTACTACTTGTGTTCTAGATGTTGAACAACAAGTGTTTATCAGGTGATGTGTCCTAGTGAGATTTATAGATTGATCTCTTGGCTCTAGACTCGATTTGTGCGTTTTGGTTTTAGTGATCGGAGGCTGAAGCAGTCTGCTACCTTTTCAATATCAACTAACTCGGAGTGAGAAAGTCAATAGAAGTCGTGTTTATCTTCGTGACAAATGACACAAGTATCTTTTGAGAGAAACTTAAATGGTTGGGAAGGGTTGTGCAGTGCATCACTAGGTCCATGATGTCTTTCTTCAATACCAGAATTCATCTTTGTGAAGACTGATAGCATATGTATTGACCTGGTTTCTGCCTTAAGTTGTATGGAGGGCTTCTTTCTTTAGACCCTTTATCTTTACATTTCTTTTTCATTCTTCAACCCCTTCAATACTTACTAAGACATCATTACTAACACCTTGTTGTGATTGTTCCAGTGTTAACTCATGTCGTAGTTGGCATTATTCCCGTTTCTCATTCATCTCCAAATCATACCTAAGGAATGCTATTACTAACTATGGATTATCCTTGGGTAGATCCCTCCGGTTCTGGTTGGATCATAGGACTAATACCTAACCTAACCACCTTATGATTTCAGATGCGTCGTGAATTTTTAGGTTTTTGGGTATAAGATCATAACTATAAAACCATTGAAAAATCAATCAAAGTGTTCGATAGAAATAAAAACGTTTAACACTTAAAGAGTTTTTTTCTTTTGAAATGCTCCTCCTACACAAGTGCATCGATATTAGAAATGTTTCGCACATGAAGGAAAGAGTTTGCACTTGAGTCTTAAAGATGACATTTATCTAGATCACATTTTCTCCCCTTATAAAAATAATTAACCACTTAGTATTTTCATACCAAAGGATTAAAATGACATTTTGTGAAAAACGTATAGGGAGAAAAATGTTTAAGCAACATGAATATTATGGAACATTTTTCTGATTGCTCCCCCTCAACAATATATGTGTGTCATCACATAGAAATTATGACACTTTTGTAAAAATGATAAGACACCACAAATATGTTGAGTTATGGAGTTAAGATTCCTTGGTATAACACACATAGTATAGGTACTAGTATGCTAAACCGTTCATCAGTGGACGTTATCCGAAGATAAACGCATGGGTATTCAAGAATACCCTGTGCATAGTGGTGCTTGGAGATGAGCACGCAATTTTGAAATGACGTTGATAAGGTCTTAAAAAATTGTGCTCAGTCTCCAAGTGAGTGTGACACTGAATTACCACTTTCAAATCCACCGAATGTTTTGGATACATATAATTTGACTTTTATGAGATGTATCCAACAACATTAAAAGGCGTTTGGTTTTAAAAACTCCCCCTCAAAAATTAATCCACTTAAAAAATGATTCGACTTTTGATAGTATCGTGAGAAGGGAGTGTTGAACACACAATTTTGAAAGATTTTAAAAAATCTTTTGAAAAATTCTTGAAAAATTGCGTTCAACGGTTTTGAAAACCAATGTTACTTGAGCTTCTAAAGACTTTGAATGTCTTTGAATTGACTTTGTGTGTCAGCTCAAGTCCGAGAAGTTGTTATCTTCTCGTTGTGAGGATATATGTACACTAGTGCACACTTTTCTTTATTGAAGAACGACCCCTAAGCTGATATTTACTTAGAAGTCGTGTGTCTTGAGTAATTTTTTTTGAAAAATTGCTCAGAACAAAGAATATTTCTCTTCTTTTTAAGATAAAACGCACTGAAACGTACACTTTTCTTTTCTTTGAGGACCGGGTTATGTATTTATTTATACATAACCCATTAGAAAAATTTAGAAGACATGTTTTGAAAGCATTTGAACTCTTGCTCGAACTTCCTTTACACATCTGTGTCAATATTAATCGACATTTCTAGGCACGTAAATGTTATCGATTCCAAGAGACATGCCGAGAAGATTCTTTTTGGTATTTTATTCATTTTTTTATTTTGTATTTGGTTTTTGGAAATTTTATATTTTTGTATTTGCTTTTTGAATATTTTCTACTTTTGTATTTTGTTTTTCTAAAGATTTTTTTAAAATAATCAAAAATTGAAGATTGAACCAGTGTAGAAGATAGTATAATATTTACATTCGTTGAACCCTTGGAAGAAATGGGTTCAGAAGCCATTGAAGTACCTGCACTCAAAGAAGAAGAATTCGCACAAATAACAGTATTAGGAGTACATGTTTCCTTTCCTAATGGTAAAGTACTATCATTCGTGTTGATGCAAGTTTCAACAGTCTTTCGAGTAGGAATCCACCTAAGAACAACATAAGTGAAGACTCTACCCGTTGGTTTCCATGTAAGACCAGATCTAGGAGGCGTTGTTTTCACATACACAACGGAAGACTTATTTGGAGAAAACCTTTGTCCTATGGGGATCTGTGTGCCATGGTTCTTAGAATCACGTTTTTTTCTACGGGTATATATCTCTTTGTCGTATTATGGGATTGTGCATCCTTTTTCTGTGAAGAGGCACGAGAATTCACCTCAAAGAGTGATAACACCCCAAATACATATAAATTATCTCCCGTTAATATGTAAATTATCTATATAAATATGTTAAATATTGTGTGACTAGATACTTATTTGTGTAATAGTTGTTTCAGGACCAAAGATCACGAAAAGGACTAAGAACGCAAAAGATATTCGTTAAATGGGCTAACGACCGTTAGAAGAAGGATCTACATGTGTAAGGAGAAAGTATTAAATGATAAACGCCAAAGTGCAGCGTACATATTCTAAAAGTACGACATACTTTGGATCGTGGAGAGAGAAACTTTAATGCTGAGGAGAGGTACGACGCATTTCTGAGGGAAGTGCGGCGCACTTCAGCCTGCAGTTACTTCAAATCATAAAGAGAAACATTAATTCATGGGTTTTCACTTACACTCCTTGGGCTATAAATAGAAGACGAAATTGGGAGCTTTACACATATCAACACACCACAATCATCTAACACATCTAAAACACATAATCCTAGAATCAAGTTAGGGAGTAGTTTTTAGGAAATTGTTGAACTTGTTCTTATAGTTCATCAAGTTTTTCAGGTTTTGTTCATCCAAGGAAGTAAAATTTAAAGCTAGAAGCTACTGTAACAGAGTTGTTTGTGGTTTTTGGAAATTACTTTGGGTTTCATATAGTTTTCGTTTGGGAAAACTCTTGTAAAAACACCATTTTTTGCTTGTGAAATTGGTAAAATCTTGTTAATCTTCTTGAATATGATGTTTACTGAATTTAACATGTGATGTGTGCTTAAACATACATCGTTTTAGCCCCGAAAAACACTATAAAACGGACTAATAACCATAAAATATGTGAAATTATATTGCAAATATGCTTGGTATGTGTTATTATGTCTTACAGGTACAAAGGATTTAAAACAATGCAAAAACGGTGATTTTCAGGTGAGTTTCGACAACGTTTTCACGTTTATCGAGATTCAAACGAAGTCGTAAAAATTCCCCGAGCACTCCATTGAAAAGAGCATGAAATTACGAATCCATCGGTACTTTCCTCACCTTTTGAACCTTCCAAAAACTTTTTAAATGAACCGGTCAATATTTATTTAACCCTTTTATATTAAATGAACCGGCCCAAGATAAAAAGCCCTTAAATAAATAATAACGTGTATATATAATACAACGCTGCTCTAGCTTAGTTGGACTTGTGACTTCCCTTGAGTTCTTACTCGCGAGGTCTCAGGTTCGACTTGGGCGGGCTGCTTTAGCATTATCCACGTTAGCGTCACGTGGTGACACGTGACTGACACGTGGACCTGCCACGTCAGCTGCCACATCAGCAAGTGGGTCTCACTTGCTAACGTGGCTGATGAAGTGGCTGCCACGTCAGCAATGACGTGGCACGTGGGTCCCACCTCTGACACGTGGCGGCGGTTGTACAATGACAACCTGCCACGTGACAGATACTGACAATTATACTGTGCAGGTACGAGGTTTGACCGACATGTCAGCTGACATGTCAATCCTAGGTTGTCAGATGGTAGACCAGGTGGCGGTTACGAGGACGGGGACCAACCAGAGGATGACACGTGTCCAAAACGCGTCAGAGCCAATGATTGGTACGAGGCTGTTGGGTCCAAGGTTCTAAAATGGACACATGGCACGATTTGATTGGCTAAGAAGGGAATTATGAGCTGTCCAAAGACGCGTCAGGAGGGCATCCTTGGCACTAATAAAATTAAGAGGGTTATAAGGGGTGAAAATGACCAAAATACCCCTAAGCTCACATGGGGTTATAAAAGGGCCTCATTTCCAGCCGAATATGTGTGTAGTTTTAGAGTATTTTTCACATAGTAGTTTAGGCTTATTTTGTGTAGACTAGGTTCTTGTAAAAGCTTATTAAAAGCTTATTAGATTAGCTTATTTGTACTTGGTTTATTTTATGAAGATGAACATTTTTAGAGATATCACCTAGCTTATTCTTTTACTAATCCTCTTATTTTCTTTTCTTTTCTTTATAGCTTATTTTCGAATAAGCTTATCTTGTCTTATTGTTCTTATAGCTTATTATCATATAATCAAATAAGCTCCTTTTAGCTTATTTGATTTTATTTAAGCTAATATTTTCGAAATAAGCTTAGCTTATTTTCGAAATCTCTTTTCCTTATTTAGCTTTCGAATAAGCTATACTTTAGCTTATTCAAATTGCCTATCTTCTAAGCTTTTTGTTTATTAAGCTTTTTGAATCATTAAAAGTTGTTTGAGAGGCTTATGTCTCGGCTTATTTGGCTTATTACAACTTATTTTCGATTAGCTTATTCACTTTAGCTTATTCACTTTTCGTTGTTTGCTTATTTTTTCTTTTTATTATATCTAAATCCTTAATTACACCCGTCTCCCATTCACTTTTCGGAGTAGAACACCTAGGTTTCGGGTGGATTTAGATATAAAGTTTTCATCTTTAAATAGCTTATTGTTTTTAGATTAAGTTCTAGCTTATTAATATATTACTGTTTGTCTTAACTTT
>BQNB010003441.1:0-112730 GCA_026074375.1 Tanacetum coccineum
TGGCAAAATATAAATTTAAAACTTGAAACATAAATTACAACCACACAACGACACATCAATAATCAATCCATTCACTTGAGGTGAGTTTATAGCCCCATTTTTATACGATTACAATGATTTACAACTTTTGGGGTGAGAAACATGCATTGTTTTACATATGGATGAAAGTACACTTTAAACAAATTACGGGTTTGCCTAAGTAGCTATAACCCACTATGCCCATGAATCATGAACTGTTAATTACTAGTAGTAAGTACGAATGTTATGAATATATCTATTTGTGATTGACATCCCTGTTCGGGTGAGTAGCACTTACTAGTTTTGGCGATACCAAACTAACGGACACATACCATGTTGGATTTGGATGTTACGGGTTAAACATCTACACGGGCACATTATTTACATTAGTTTGCACACATACATGTTGTAGCTTCAGTATCATGAGCTTAGCGCAAGCGTAATTACTTTTTGAGATATTGTATGTGTTACATGTCTTACACTTTGAAATCTTGTGGTCCTACTTTATACATTACTTAAACCTGTGAATTCACCAACTTTATGTTGACATTTTAAAGCATGTTTTTCTCAGGTCAATAAGGTACAAGAACAAGGATACATTAGATGTCGTCATTTTGGGAGTCATATTGCATAAAGATTTGTGTGCATTACATTTGGGATATATTTGTTATGTATTAAAATCTTTACATTTTCAAGGATGAACAAGTTAAGCTTTGGGCTTTTGTAGCAAACAATTTATTTAATCCAATGTATCATTTTCAAACAACTCATATAGAGGTCGTTCTCATATCTTGTGCTATTGATCTATGATGTAACACTTTCAGACCCTTATTCTGCTGCGACCCTAATTGGGGGTGTTACAACTTGAAGAAGGCTTCTAGAAGGTTCCAGAAGAAGTTTTTTAGGAGGTTTTTACAAAGTAGTTAGAAGGTTGTTACACTACACTTTTGGAGTTTGTTAGAAAGTTTGTTACAAAGCGGTTACAACACTCATTTGTCTACAAGGTGTGAAGAACGAGGGTTAAAAGCGATTACACTCCTCATTTATGAGATTGAGCATTCATTTACATGGAACCTCGTTCATCTACTTTGACGTGAAACCTCAGTTAGGTCTTCTACACAAACCTTATCCGGATTTACTACTTCAACCTCATTTGATCCTACCTCATTTGGTTGAAACCTCATTTTCTAAATAAAGGGTGAAGTTGTCTTTTCAAAGGGAAAGCATCTATCCTCTTTTGGTACTAGTATTTTGGAACCTTAATCGGAAAATCATCTCGAACCTCGATTGGATTTCGTTCGGAACTTTATTTGGCATTATTTTACACGTGAAGAATATGGCCTTCATTTGGGATTTTACATCGAACCTCATTTGGGATATTGTTGAAGTACCTCATTTAGGAATCACTGTTCGAACCTCATTTGGATTTTCGGGCTGAACCTCATTTGGGAAATTTAGTTGAACCTCATTTAATCTAACATTCATTTGATAAAACAACATTTAACTACAATTTGTAATTCTGAAAAAAACAAAAAAACATAAACATCACTTATCACTTAAAAGATCTTTATCAAAGATTCACTTAAACCATTCAAAAGGCTAGTTTTAGGATTTAACTGCAAGAAATGTCTACGGGGATAATTTTTTATCACTCATTTAAAGTTGAAGTGGAATTTTACGGGTGTGTGATTTTATCATAACTTATAAGTCGGGGGTAGTTGGATGAAGACTTTAAAGATAACTTGTTCGCGCTTATAACTGATGTTGATTAAGACTTGACAAATCTAGCATTGTGTGATCTTCAAACGCAGAAGTTGTTGCTCAATGCGCACATTTGCTATCACTTAAAAGAGTTACATTGTAGTGCTCAGTGTCTTAATTATTTGAAGACTTGTCAAGAGTCTTAGGTCTACATATACTTAAAGGAATTACGTTGTAGTATTCAGTATAAGTTTGGAGTCATGTGAAGAGTACAAGACATAAGACACAAGTTTGGGTTATTCTACTTCAGCATCAAGTTTTTTATACTGGTTTTCTCCATCAGTAGACATTACAGATGGCCGGCATAATAAGAGGTTGGAAGTGAATTAGTCTGAAGGGAAAAGAATAGAGATTTTTTATTGGCAGTTGATTCTCACGAGATATTTTTCAGCATTAACCGGACTTATGCTACTTCACACGTGATCATATTATCGAATATTCAGGCGTACACATGATATGATTATTTCAATGGTATTAAATATAATCAGGGGGAAGATATATGTGCGTGCCTTCTGCTTTTTTACTTTCTTTGGTTATTGTTGATCCCACTTGAATAGATCTTGCTTAGCTTATAAAAGGCTTAGTTGTATTGAATAAATCCAAGACAACTATGGTAAAAACTTTGATTGAATATATCAAAGACTATGCGGAATATAGTCTATGATACTAAGAAGGAGTAGATCACTGCATCACTCAGACTATCAACATTTGGTAAAGTAGAAGCATTAGCCTTGGAGTTAGCAGCAGAAACACCGTGAGTAGTCTTAACTGCTTCATTGGTGCTGCCAATGATATTGGAAGACACAAAAGCTTTGTTTTGTGTGTTTTGGATTGTGCTAGATGACCTCATGACTTCAGCTTCATAAATATTTAGATTGTTGTACAAGTCATCCATGCTTAGAGTTTCTAAATCTGTTTTGTTTCTACAAATCAGGGTATGAGTTTTCCACTCAAATGACAGACTTCTTAATAACTTTAGATTCAAATCTTCTTGAGAAATAGTTTCTCCATGGATCTCTAGTTGACTGATAAGCTTTTGCAGTCTATCATAAATTTGATCAAGTCCTTCTAAGCTCTATCCATTGAAATTCTCATAATCCTGTTTAAGAAGTGTCTTCTGTACTTTCTTTGACTCGTTATTACCTCCAAACCTCTTCTCTATAGCTTCCATCAAAGACTTGGCACTTTTGTAGGAGTTAAACTTCAGTTGATGTTCATTTGGAAGAGCCATCAATAGAGTACCTTTTGCCTTTAACTCATTCTTCCTTGCTAGCTTCTGATCTGCAGTAGTAGGAGGTACTGTTGTCTCAACACCATCAACGGTCCTTGTTGGTAGAGGTGAGTCACCATTTGTTAGATATTAGAAAAAGACTCGGTCACCCCGTGTATTTTACTGTTTATTATAGCTCGTAGTTTAATAGTTAATAGTACGTTTTTCGGTATTAAGTCGGGTACGAATACCCGGTATATTGTAAGTACTATATAAGCCTCTTCCAACTTTGGAAGAGGCAAGCTAGTCATTTAATCACTATTGGTGAATGTTATGGCGATCTTCTAGTAATTTAATTAAAGTCAACTACTAAGAACATGCCTTTTGGAGCTACTTGACGCAAATGAAATTCCAAATCCATTCGGTGTGAAACGGTATGGTTGATGATTACTATCTCAAAGATAGTTTATGGTTTTTGAACAATTTGTTCAGGACCGTGCCTCATATCATGGTCCCTGATCATAGCAGTTTCAGGACGTTGCTTCATGAAATGATGTTGTCACAACAGTTCAGTCCTCGCCTCCACAAGCTTTCACCCGATATTATGTAGAAATGTCTTCTTCAGGCCTGTCCTCAAGGGACAATAGGCGTCACGATTATGACAGACTCTGACCCCGGCCCCAAGACAATATGGTTCCTACAGCAGAGAAGAATATTCGTCACAAACAAGGGTGGGAAATTTCTCGTTAGTCTTTGCTTGATGAATATCTACAATCAACATGGTCAGCTGAGGAAAACAAAAATAATCAGCACCGAATGCTTTTTCAGAAGATGAATTTATCAATCCTTTTTGTAACTCGAGGTAACAAGAAATTGGTGGAGTCTTCTTCACGCAACATGTTAATACCGATGAGCATTTCATTTCACCACAAGTCAAGATGACGATGGAAGACGATCATCCATTGGAAACAAGTTCGTGGAAATCTAAAACCATGCCAGTTACAAGACGACGCTTGCCGGCTAGATTTCAAGAGCAGTCTTAACTGTTCATTAGTGTGCCTTTGTTATTGGTAGACACAAAAGTACATTTTGTGTGTTTTGGCTTGTGTTGATCGACCATAACTTCAGCTTCATAAATATTTAGATTGTTGTACAAGTCATCCATGCTTAGAGTTTTTAAATCTGGTTTGTTCCTCCAAATCAGGGTATGAGTCTTCCATTCAGATGGCAGACTTCTTAATAACTTCATATTTAGATCTTCTTGAGAAAATAGTTTTCCATGATTCTAGCTATTGATTAAGCTTTTGAGCCTATCATAAATTGATCAAGTCATTCTAAGCTATTTCCCATTGAAATTCTCCATATGCTGTTTAAGAAGAGTCTTCTAGAATTTCTTTGATTCCTTATTACTCCAAACTCTTCTCTTTTGCTTTATCAGAGACTTGGCATTTTTATAGAGTTGAACATTAGTGATGTTCATTTTAGTCATTATTTCCTTTTCATAGAAACACATTTTCTCTCACTAGAAAACTCTCTCAAGTGTTTCTCTCTCTAGAAACTAGCCAAATCCAAGAATCGACCCCGTGTTATGATATAGGATATACCACACCATTTAAGATTACTTTCCAAAGAGCATAATCAGTCATTAAGAAGTACTGTTCAATCCTTATTTTCCAAAGCTCAAATTCATTTGGATTGAGTACTAGAAGTTTTGCAGCAACAACCACTTATGCAGGTGCTGACTCTATGTTTTCACAAACAAATAGATCTGGTATGTGTAGCTTGTTCCTTCTTATTCAAAGTTTCTCAACAAGCTTTGATACCACTTGTTGATCCCACTTGAATAGATCTTGCTTAGCTTATAAAAGGCTTAATTGTAATGAATAAATCCAAGACAACTATGGTAGAAACTTTGATTGAATATATCAAAGACTATATGGAATCTAGTCTATGATACTAAGAAGAATAAGCAATAAAACAGTAACAAACAAGATTGTATAATACCAAACTTTAAGCCTTAATTTATTGATACGAACACTCTTAATAGTGTTAGGGTTATACAAAACCTTGAAGCTATAACAAAATGATTTCTAGACGATATGAAGATGAGATATATGTAAACTACATGCCCTAGGGTCTCCTTTTATACACCAAGGAACCCTAATGGGATTACAACGCGTTTGCTATACATACATATCTTTTCCTAAAATATCTCATACATATCACTTTAGCAGTACTAAAACAAACTAGCAGTACTAACTAAACTCTAACAGCAGAAACTCTTCTAGCAGTAGTAACTAATACTAGTAGTAGTAACTTTACAACTAGCAGTAGTAATGACTTAGAATATTTTCTTTGAACTTCATCAGCAGTAGAAATATAACCAGCAGCAGTAACTTCCATATTTAGTGTAGTAACTTCAACAGCACTTAGATGTCTTTTAATCCTAACAATCCTCCCCTAAACTTAATGTTTACCTTCTGAATCTTCAAGTTTCTTAATTAAAAGCTTTATCTTCATCAGGAGGATGTATTCAAACATCTCTTCACTTCTTGTACTGTGACTTGGTAAATTTTAGAAGCTCATAAGCCATTTCACACTCATGACCAACTTCTAGCTTCCCACTCAATATTCTTGAAAGCATTTCTTGTGTAAGATGATATTTCTTTTCAACCATCATGTGAATAGTAATTCCAGTATCCATCAACAATAAATGAACTCCACATGAATCATATAACCTCCAGCTTATCAATGTGTAGTCCTGTTGAGCTTTCCAGATTTCATCTTTTTCACTTGGTTCAAATAAAGTAATTAGATCTCCCCAAAGCAATCTGTCATATTCTTCTGGGCTTGTTGTCTCAAATCTTTCGTTTACCAGCCTGTATAGATCTAACACATCTTGTCTGTCAAAGTCATCAAGCATTACACTAAATATCTTGTAAAATTTAGCACTTCCATCAGCTCTGATGATCTGATAATACATCTTATCTTCTGCTAGAATGTGTGTCTTCCAGTCAACTATTGGATATTTTGTAGCTAAAGATTTAATAATGACAGCATCACCTGGAACTATCTCCAAACAAGCTTTAAGCTCTGCCTTCTCAGCATCATCCTCTAGCTTTTGTCTCTTGACACTTTCTTCATCAAGTTCTTTTCTTTTTCTCTTCTTACTTCCTTCTGCCTGGCTTTTACTTCCTTCCACAACCTCTGAATCCATAGGAACAAATGAATCTACCCACTTCATAGTATTGTCAAATAACATCTGAATTTCTTCAAAACTTTTGTTCTTCAACTGACTATGCTTGTAATTAGCCATATTTTTCAAATAAGTACACATTTAATTCCTCTTTTGGGCTTTGGTGGGTGGTTTTCTTCTGATCTCTTCAGCTCTAAGCTTTGTAAAGTGCTTCTTCCTTTTGTCCATGAGCTCTATAAACAGTTTTGATCTTTCTTTAATGGTCAACTCTACCTGTTCTTCTTCTTGTAGTCTCTGAGCTAACTCATAATCTGCCTATATCATAGCTTGAGTATTATCCCATGAAATTAAGTTATCCTCTTCTTCTCTTTGTCTTGCAACCCTTTCTTCTTCTTCACATTTAGCTTGTATCTGAGCTTCCAATCTTCGAGCAACTTCCTGATCAAATGCAATTTGATCTCTTCCTTTCACTTTCACTGGTTTCTCAGGCTCCTGCATGATACCTTTTCCTTTATCTTTAGGATCAAGTTGTTGTTGAGGTGGTACTATTGGTCTTGTAATAGTTTCACTAGCTTCTTTCATAATTACTCCTGTTGTTAGTCTTATAGTAGTTTCACTAGATACTCCTTTCTCCTTTGATTTTTCTTTTGATTTCACACTTCTTATTTTCATAAGGGTCTGAGCAATTATGAGATCTTTATCTTCAGTAATTGTTGTTGTTGAAGGAGTACTTGGTTCAGCAGTACTAACAGATACATCAGCAGTAGTAACTGGTGCACTCCCCTGAGTCTCTGCATCCTCTTGAAACCATAAAATCTCTTCATCTTGATCAATTCCATTCCTCCCATGTTTGGATGCATCCTCCTGATCACCCAAACTCTTTACAGCAGAAGACTCTATCCTGACTGTGAATAACCTCCTCTTAAGTTGTCGAGTTCTTGCCTTTTTCTTCTTTTCCAACTTCTTGACTCTCTTCTTTAGATTAATAATTTCCAAATTCTAAGCAGTCTTGATATTCTTCAAGGCAAGAACCCTTTTAGACAATATTGTACAAATTTCCATCAATTCATTTAGTTTCATACTGTCCTCCTCACTTCCAAGTGTGTTAACTCTTGAGAGATGTGGATCATTGGACTGTTTAGACAATCTCTCAAACCTAGTTTGAGCATGTCTGTCCCCCAATATGGTATCTTGGCACTTGGGACCACTACCTGAACTAGTTCCTTGAGGAATAGGCTCATTAAGTGTTGCCATGGATTGGGTCCTAATTATGTTACCATTGTCCTGCTCTGCATCTAAGCTAGCAGCAGTAGTGGCAGCCGTTTCTACACTGTCTCCCCTCTCATCATGGACAGTCTCATCTGCTACAAGGGTAGTAGGTCCACTAGACTAAGATATCTCAGTGGCCTTTCTTTTGGTTTTCCTATGTTTGTGGGTCTTTTTGGGATGTAATGATGATGCAACATTAGGGATTGGTACAACATGAGATCGTAAAGCAGTAGTAGGTGTGTGTTGGGGTTCAGAGGGTTATCCTAAATCTTTTCCTTGCCTTCTCATGTTTGCAAAAACCTTTTTAGTATGAGAAGGTGTATCATATTCATCATTAAAAACTACTTCAAGATTTTCAATTTGACTGTTCAAAAACTAATAGCTTGGTAAAAAACTTGGATACATTTAAAAAATTTAGAATTAGGATCCAAGTTCTCAACATACCATCTAAATAATTTAGAAAAAATTAGATTTGATTCTTAGCCAAAGATATAAATGCTGATTGCTATATTGTACCAAATTTTCATTCCTGCAGTTGATTTAGAACTTAAAAAATATTGTAAGATGGGATACAAATGAGATACTTCCATTGATGGGTAAAGAAGAATTGAAAAGTAAGTTTATCAGAAAGTTTTTCATATCCCATAAATTGTAGGTTTTCAAAAATCTCAGTGTTTGTTAGACAAGTAATACCATCCTCATCATCAAAGTGAAGATCTCTCCTCACAGATGATTCTGTTATTACTAATGTCTTGTCATTAACTTTGGCATGTATTTGTGTTTCATTATTGACTGTTTTGATCTTTGCAGTAGACCAAAACTGCTCAATATAAGACACATAGATAGTTAGACTTACAGTTAAGGAATATTTGATAGGGCTAGCAGTCAGAAAGTCCACTATCTCATCAAAATCAGCATTCTCTGTGGATTTTTCCAACTAAGCAATCATGTTTTGTGAATCAGCAAATTTTAGAGCCTTCATTGATGATAATTGTTGAAGTCGGTGATGAAATTATGGTTGGGTTTGTAATTGAGAGAGTATTAGAAGGATTAATAATGAATATGGTGTAATCATATGCGCTTAAATAGGTAATAAAGGAAACCTATACACGAAGTTTCCATTTTATAGTCAAAGAATACCCTCAGCAGTTGTAACTCTAACGGTAACCTAGCAGTAGTAAGTAGCATGGAAGCACTAACTTTTGCCTAGCAGTGTTAACTTTCGCCCAGCAGTATTAAGTAATGCACAACAGCATTGACTTTTGAGTTACCAGTTTTAATCTCAATTTTGTTCCACAAGCTCTCTTTCTATTTTTATTCTTACTTTATCTCTCACTTCTTTTTCTCACTGAATCACTATGTCTGTTTTTGTTTCACATATCTCTCTTTCTGTTTTTGAACTCACTACATCTCTCATTTCTTTTTGCTTACAATTCTCTCTGTTTGTTTTTTATTTCTTTCAATTCTTTTAAGCTCACTTTTTCTCTCTATCTGTTTTTGCTTTCTCTCAATGCTCACAGTATTAATTATAACAGCAGAACTAATTATACTTACCAGTAATAAGTTAGGCCAACAGCACTAACTTGAATTCCATCATTAGCTGTTGTTCTATTCCATTTCAAGCATTATTTGTTTAAAACCCATTGCATATTAACATAATTAACCTCCCCTCAATCAGTACTTCTGAGGTTAGCATTCTAATACTTGCAATCAGATATTGAAATATACTAACATCAAATGCTTTTATGAGTAAATCTGCAACATTCTGATCTGTATGAATCTTGATCATCTGAATAAGCTTCTTTTCATTAGAATCTCTGATAAAGTGATGTCTAATCTCAATGTGCTTAGTCTTTGAGTGAAACACTAGATTCTTAACTATGCAATTGGTACTCTCATTATCAATGAAAATCTTGGTGTTCATAAAGTTGTATCCATAATCAAGCAATTGATTTTGGATCCATAACACCTGTCCACACCAATTTGATGCAGCTACATATTCTGCTTCAGTTGTAGAATTTGCAATCACAATTTGCTTCTTGCATTGCCATTAAATCAGTCTTCTTCCAAGAAATTGACAACCTCATGTTATGGATTTCTTGTCTAAACTTGCACCAGCATAGTCACTATCAGTATAAGCTTCCAAGACAAATGGTGAGTCCTTAGGATACCAAAAGCCCAATTTAGGTTGACCTTTTAGATATCTAAAGATTCTTTTCACAACATGAAGATGGGAAACTTTAGGTGTAACTTGGAATCTTGCACATGCACATGCATTGATTCTATCCAGCTTGGATCTGTCAAAGCTTGGATTACCTTCTTGGGTTCTGCTTGTGATAGAAAACAAGCAAACAGACAATTCTGAAAATCTTTGTGGTTGATCCTCTGTTGCACTGAACTAAACATACCATGTTCAGTCACACTCTTTGTCATCCTTCTGGTTTGAGGTTCTGAATGTATATCTCCAATGATTTGTTTAACTGGATGATCCTTGTGAATTCTGGTAGTTGGAATAGGACTGACAGGCATGAATGTATCTAAATTGTTCATGTCAGCCTCTGCACCAACACCTTCATCATCATTTGAATAGTCAATCTCTTCCAAATTAGGCATATTTGGATCATTAGCATATCCATAGACTATATTCTCGTCAACAGCATTATCTTTTATGCTAGCAGTATTAACAGTTGAACTAATAGTATTAATATTGTTAGTACTGTTAACATTTTCATCCTTCTCTTGATTAACTCTTGGCTCCTCTATATTTAGCACCTCACTATCTTCATTCTCTGGAGCTTCATCATCCTTCTTTTCCTCCTCCCCTGATGGTTTGAATCCAGCATCAGGAGAATCCTTTGAACTAGAGGAGAATAGTGGATCTTGAGTCAAAAATGGTAGCAGTATGTAATCTTTGCCAGGTACTGTCTCCACTCTAGCTTTACCTGCATTATCACATGCTTTTGTACCTGCACTACCATTAGATTGATTCCCTGCAACAACTGGCTTATAATTCATAGATTTTGTTAGTGTATCAATATCAAAAAGCCATTCTGGTCCACTTCCTGCAACATTAGGTTTATTTTCAAGAAAAGTAATGTGCAAGTTCTCCTCTACTATCCTGGTTCTACTGTTAAATACTCTAAATGCCTTGCTATTCACAGAGTATCCAACAAAGAATCCTTCATCAGCCTTTCCATCAAACTTACCTAGGTGATCTAAGGTATTGAGAATTGTAACAGGACACCCAAATGGTCTCATAAAGCTTAAACTTGGTGTTCTACCATGGAAAAGTTCATAAGGGGTCTTGTTGTGAGGCTTAATTACTAATACCCTATTTTGTACATAACAAGCAGTATTAACTGCTTCAGCCCAAAAGGTAGTAGGTAACTTTAAATCAGCTAACATAGTCCTAGCTGCCTCTATTAGTGTTCTGTTTTTCCTTTCAGCTACTCCATTTTATTGTGGAGTCTTAGCAACACTAAATTCTCTCTTAATCCTTTTCATGTCACATAACTGATTCATTTCCTTATTCTTAAATTTAGTTCCATTGTCACATCTGCTTATTTTGACTCTGTGATTTATTTGATTTTCTATTCCTGTTATAAAAGCCTTAAGGATTCCACTGGTCTCATCCTTAGTTGCTAAAAAGAAAACCCAACTAAATCTACTATAGTCATCTATGACAACTAGGCAGTGCATCTTTTTCATTATACTCTTTACAAAAGTTGGACCAAATAAATCCATGTGCAACGTTTGTAAAGATTGGCTGATTGAGCTCATAGTTTTGGTCTTACAAGAGGCTTTATGTTGCTTTCCTTTCTAACAAGCAACACATGTATGATCATTTTCAAAAATCTTTGAAGTTAAACCTCTTGCAAGATTTCCCCTTACCAGTTTGTTTATAGTTTTAAAATTTACATGTCCAAGCCTCCTATGCCAAAGATTAGATTCATCTAATATAGCTTTGCAAATAGATAAGTTAGACCTCCTTGAGGAACAACATTCCTTAAATCAACACTGTACATGTTATCCTTTCTAGGAACTCGAAGCAAGACTTGACTTTCATCAAGTAGCTTAAAGTCAGAAGACAAAACAACACATTTAGTGTCAGTAAAAAGGACACTATTCTTCTTGTCACACATTTGTGAGACACTAAAAAGATTAAACTTAAGCTCTTTAACAAAGTATACATCTTTAAAATTCAATTTTCCTGTCCTGATTTTACCTTTACCGGTGATTTTACCTACTTTGGGATCTCCTCCAAAGGCAACATATCCACCATCAATTTCTTCATAATCAGAAAGATAGGACATGTTTCCAGTCATGTGCCTAGAGCATCCACTATCAATAACTTCTTTCTCCTGCAACTCAAGTTATGGATTGCCCTGCACAACAAGTAATAAAAGCAGGCTCTTTAGGGGACCCAAGCCATTACAGACTTGGATCTGCCTTGTGCATCAACATAGTCAAATCTTTTAAAGTTCATTGATGCACCATTATGTCTGGAGACATGGTCTAAAACTTTTTGCTTTGGTCTCCAAACCCAACATGATGAGGCCTTAACAGCATTAGCCTCATTTCTCTTATTATCACTTACTACTGCTTTTGGCCCAACAGTAGTAACATTTCCCCTAACAGTATTAACTCTTTCATTGAAATTATTGTTCTTATTTGTTGTAAACTTGTTAAAGGGTCTTCTAACATGTGAATATGCTATATTAAAAACATTTAATGTTGGCCTTGCACAGTTCACTGTTGGTCTTGGGTAGGTAGTATTAATTGGTCTGGCAGTATTAACTGATACTGCTGCTCTTGAAGAGTTTTGCCTAGCAGTATTAGGTGTTTTAAGGCTAGATCTCATTAAGACTGCTCTTGGAACAAAATTTCTTTTTGAATGAGGGTGAGCCATTCTTTGAGAATTTTGGTGATTCACCCTTTTAGCATTGTTCCATACAGGTTTTTCTGCATTTTCTTTTCATAGAAATCACAATCTTTAATTAAATGGTTAAAACTACCACATACATAGCAAGCTTTATTTTTAAACTCAAAATTACTTCCTAATTTCTGAGTCATCAAATTATTCCAGTTTCTCTAGTTACCTCTAGGACTTTGACTATTTTTCCTAGGGTATTTAGCTTTCTTATTGTTCTCTACCTTCTTAACAGACTCCCTAGGTGATTTGACATGCTTATTAGATTTAATAAATTCTACTTTAGCAAAACTAGATTTTCTCTGTTTAGACTTAGGCTCAGTCTCATTCTCATCCTCACTGTCAAATATCCAATCTTCAATAAGTGGTTCACTAACAGACTTAGGTTTTGACTCACTAGTCTTAGCTTTAATAGTTTCAACTCCAGGCACACTAGTTATTGACTCACTAAAAATATAATCATCCTCATCAGCAAGTACCAAATCAGGTTTAGGGGGCATGAAGTTCCCAGTATAGGGAGGGGGAACAACATGATACCCTTTACTTGTTTTGTACTTATCATTCTCCTAACTATCAAACACTTGACTATCATACCCCACACCAGTCTTGAACTTATCACTTACTTGAATATCTAAAAGTTTGCTTAGATTCTTAGATGAATTTTCAAACTTATCTAAGGTAAGTTTTAAATCATCTTTTTCTTTTTCAGCTTTTTTAAATTTCTTTCTAAGCTCTGTTAGTGCATTATCTCTCAACAAAATATCAAGTTTTATAGTCTTAATGTCTTCTTAAAAAACAGCCTCATTCTTTTTATACACATCTAGTCTAGCCTTTACAGATTCTAGACCTGCTTTATAAGCTCCTATATTTAATTGAGACTTATTAAAATCTTTTGTCATATTATCATAATGTTCTTTGAGAGTTTCATAAGATTTTAAACATTCTTTAGAACAAGTTGATACCTCAGTGTCTGAGTTTGAAGAACTTGAAGAACCTAAAGAAGTATAAGCCATAAGTACAAAATTGGTAGGTCCTTCTTCAGCCTGGTCACTCCAATCATAGCCAAAGCCATCACACTGAGATACTAAAGCATTTGAAGTAGTTTCTTCAATTGACACGGTCCTTCTTGTTATCTCCCTGTTTCTGTTGTCTTGCTGCTTAGGAACCCTACACTCCCTAGCAAAGTGACCTCTTTTGTGGCAATTATAGCATTTCACCTTGGTCTTGTCAAAGCCAATGGTATCAGTCCCATTAACACCTAGATTCCTTCCTGTCTTCTTGAGAAATCTCCTTGCTCTCATTGTCAGCATTTCCATCTGCCACTTCAAGTCCATCTCCTCTAAATCATCAGGATCAATTTGCTTTAGGTCATCATTGTCTAATTGTGAACTGTTAGACTGACTAGCAAAGAAGGAGTAGATCACTGCATCACTCAGACTATTAACATTTGGTAAAGTAGAAGCATTAGCCTTGGAGTTAGCAGCAGAAACACCATAAGCAGTCTTAACTGCTTCATTGGTACTGCCAGTGATATTGGAAGACACAAAAGCTACGTTTTGTGTGTTTTGGCTTGTGCTAGATGACCTCATGACTTCAGCTTCATAAATCTTTAGATTGTTGTACAAGTCATCCATGATTAGAGTTTCTAAATCTGGTTTGCTTCTCCAAATCAGGGTATGAGTCTTCCACTCAGATGGCAGACTTTTTAATAACTTCAGATTCAATTTTTCTTGAGAAATAGTTTCTCCATGGATCTCTAGATGACTAATAAGCTTTTACAGCCTATCATAAATTTTATCAAGTCCTTCTGAGCTTTTTCTATTAAAATTCTCATACTCCTATTTAAGAAGTGTCTTATGTACTTTCTTTGACTCCTTATTACCTCCAAACCTCTTCTCTTTAGCTTCCATCAGAGACTTGGCACTTTTGTAGGAGTTAAACTTCAGTTGATTTTCATTTAGAAGAGCCATCAACATAGTACCTCTTGCCTTTAACTCATTCTTCCTTGCTAGCTTCTGATCAGTAGTAGTAGGAGGTACTGATGTCTCAACACCATCAACAGTCCTTGTTGGTTGAGGTGAGTCACCATTTAAGATTACTTCCCAAAGAGCATAATCAGTCATTAAGAAGTACTGTTCAATCCTCATTTTCTAAAGCTCAAATTCATTTGGATTGAGTACTGGAAGTTTTGCAGCAGTAACCACTTGTGCAGGTACTGACTACATGTTTTCACAAACAAATAGATCTGGTATGTGTAGATTGTTCCTTCTTATTCAAAGTTTCTCAACAAGCTCTGATACCACTTGTTGATCCCACTTGAATAGATCTTGCTTAGCTTATAAAAGGCTTAGTTGTATTGAATAAATCCAAACAACTATGGTAGAAACTTTGATTGAATATATCAAAGACTATGTGGAATCTAGTCTATGATACTAAGAAGAATAAGCAATAAAACAGTAACAAACAAGATTGTATAATACCAAACTTTAAGCCTAAATATATTGATACGAACACTCTTGATAGTGTTAGGGTTATACAAAACCTTAAAGCTATAACAAAACGATTTCTAGATGATATGAAGATGATATATATGTAAACTACATGCCCTAAGGTCTCCTTTTATACACCAAGGAACCCTAATGGGCTTACAACGCGTTTTCTATACATACATATCTTTTTCTAAAATATCTCATACATATCACTTTAGCAGTACTAAAACAAACTAGTAGTACTAACTAAACTCTAACAGCAGAAACTCTTCTAGCAGTAGTAACTAATACTAGCAGTAGTAACTTTACAACTAGCAGTAGTAATGAATTAGAAAATTTTCTCTGAACTTCATCAGCAGTAGAAATATAACCAGCAACAGTAACTTCCATATTTAGCAGCAGTAACTTCAACAGCACTCAGATGTCTTTTAATCCCAACAGTTATTTTCTCCCTTAGAGTGAATATTCTGATTGATTGAAACAATCAAGGAGAAGAAATGTGCACATCTGGGACTTAATAGACTTTGGTGTCATAATTTTGAATTCTACGGGTTATTTTGTGTGAAGTATGTACATACGTGAGAATATCTTGCTAATTTCTTGAATGTTTCTCTGAATGGATCTGCTGCTTATCCTTAATAAAGAAATCTGCTTTGTATGGTTGTCAGTTTGGGGGGAAGCTGATTCAGAAACTTCAACAAAAAAAGTAGATGGAGAAATCTGCTTGAAAACATGCAGTATGAACTGGGGGAAGTTAACTTAGTTTATACAGATTACCTTGTATTATCTGCAAGTAAAGGAAAAAATCCAAGTTAGAGTACATGTTGGAGACAACAGAAACTGCAGATTTATTTAGCTCTGGAAGAACCTTGGAATTCTTTTACTTATATTTGTACTTGTAGGATACATTGTAAGTAATCTCGTATGCCACTACATTTGGGGAAGATTGTAAGGAATAAAAATGTGGTGTCATTATGGGAATTACACTAGATTATTAATAGTTTAAAACACAAGGACTGGAAATGTAATTATAGGAAAGATGCTTTATGTTAGGACTATAAATACCCCTCTAATCTTCCTTAGAGGGGTGAAGCTCTAAAATTGTATTTTCTCTATTCATTTTATTCTTTAATAAAACCTTTCAAATTGAAAATACTTTCTCTCTAAATATGGCTAATTCACTATATGAGCTTCCTCGACCTCTCGAGATAGTGAATCTAGATTTATTACAAGTGGTATCAATCACCCTAGGAGAGATCTAGATTGATTGTTAGTGAATCAAAAATCTCAAAATTGCAAAAAGGTTGGATTTTGTTCTTGTATTTGTGGCGTCTCATTTGGAATCAAGAATGAGGTTCAACAAATTTCTTTAAATTGTTATGGATTAGGGTGGATTAAGTGTTAGATCGTGTGTGAGTATTAATTGAAGTATTTGATTATGGATTTGAGATTAAATTGATGGATTTTGGAGATTCATTTGTGACATGAGGTTTTATGGTATGAACGAGGTTTCTAGATTTTCTTGTTTGATCAAAATTCATTAGGTTTGATTCAAGGATTGAGTTAGATTTGATTCGTGTTGAAGATTATTGGTGATTACACGTTGCTATTGGAATCAATTGATGGTGATTGTGGTGGTTATATGTGCGACGTGAATAGGAAGACACGAACGAGGTTTCTAGTTTTTTCCAATTGATCAAGATTAAGGTGTTTGATTCGTGTTTGGTGATAATTGAAAGGTAATTGGTGAATCTCATGATCAAATCGATTGTTTCTAGCTCGATTTTTGATGATTTTTGGGCATTTCGTGTGTATGTGTGACGCGAGGGAGTAATTGCCCAAATAAGGTTCATTTAATTTGTTTGTTACAACATTCGTTTGGTAGAATTGCTTGTAGAATTGTGGTTAGATTACTCAATTAAAATTTTCTAGAAGGTTCTAAAAGAAGTTTGTTAGGAGGTTGTTACAAAGTTGTTAGAAGGTCTTTACACTACTCTTTTGGAGTTTGTTAGAAAGTTTGTTACAAAGCGGTTACAAAACTCATTTGTCTACAAGGTGTGAAGAACGAGGGTTAAAAGTGGTTACACTCCTCATTTACGAGATTGAGCATTCATTTACGTGTAACCTCGTTCATCTACTTTGACTTGAAACCTCTTTTGGGACACTCAGTCTACACGTGTGAAACAAGGCTTCTTATTTGATCATTTGTTCTTCAACCTCAATTACTCTTCAAAGTGGGAACCTCAATTAGGTCTTCTACACAAAACTCGTCCAGATTTACTACTTCAACCTCATTTGATCCTACCTTATTTGGTTGAAACCTCATTTTCTACTTAAAGGGTGAAGTTGTCTTTTTAACGGGAAAGCATTTATCCTCATTTGGTACTTGTGTTTTAGAACCTCAACCGAAAAATCATCTCGAACCTCGATTGGATTTTGTTTGAAACCTCATTTGGCATTCTTTTACACATGAAGAATATGGTCTTCATTTAGGATTTTACATCGAACGTCGTTTGGGATATTCTTGAAGTACCTCATTTAGGAATCACCGTTCGAACCTCATTTAGATTTTCAGGCTAAACCTCATTTAAGAAATTTAGTCAAACCTCATTTAATCTAAAATTCATTTGATAAAACAACATTTAACTACAATTCAGAATTCCGAATAAACACAAAAACACAAACATCACTTATCACTTAAAAGATCTTTATCAAAGATTTACTTAAACCGCTCAAAAGGCTAGTTTTGGGATTTAACTGCAAGAAATGTCTACGGGGATAATTTTTATCACTCAATTGAAGTTGAAGTGGAATTTCACAGGTGCGTGATTTTATCATATCTTATAAGTCGAGGTTAGTTGGATGAAGACTTTAAAGATAACTTGTTCATGCTTATAACCGATGTTGATTAAGACTTGACAAATCTAGCATTGTGTGACCTTCAAACGTAGAAGTTGGTGCTCAATGCGCATATTTGCTATCACTTAAAGGAGTTACATTGTAGTGCTCAGTGTCTCAATTATTTAAGGACTTGTCAAGAGTCTTAGGTCTACATATACTTAAAGGAATTATGTTGTAGTATTCAGTATAAGTTTGAATTCATGTGAAGAGTACACGACATAAGACACAAGTTTGGGTTATTCTACTTTAGCATCAAGTTTTTTATACTGGGTTTTCTCCATCAGTAGACATTACAGATAGCCGACATAATAAGAGGTTGGAAATGAATTAGTCAGAAGGGAAAAGAATAGAGATTTTTTAATGGCAGTTGATTCTCACGAGATATTTTTCAGCATTAACTGGACTTATGCTACTTCACACGTGATCATATTATCAAATATTCAGGCGTACACATGATATGATTATTTTGATGGTATCAAATATAATCAGGGGGAAGATATATGTGCGTGTCTTTTGCTTTTTGACTTTCTTTGCTTATTTTCTCCCTTAGAGTGAATATTCTGATTGATTGCAACAATCAAGGGGAAGAAATGTGCACATTTAGGACTTAATTGACTTTGGTGTCATAATTTCAAATTCTACGGGTTGTTTTGTGTGAAGTATGTATACACGTAAGAAGATCTTGCTTATTTCTTGCATGTTTCTTTGAACGGATTTGCTGCTTATCCTCAATAAAGAAATCTTCTTCATATGGTTGGCCGTTTGGGGGGAAGCTGATTTAGAAACTTTGACAAACAAAAGTAGATGAAGAAAGCTGGTTGAAAACATGCAGTATGAACTGGGGGAAGTTAACTCAGTTTATACAAATTACATTGAATTGTCTGCAAGTAAAGGAAAGATCCAAGTTGGAGTACATGTTGGAGACAACAAAAACTGCAGATATCTTCAGCTTTGGAAGAACCTTGAAATTCTTTTACTTATATTTGTACTTGTAGGATACATTGTAAGTAATCCCGTATGCTACTACATTAAGGGAAGATTGTTAAGAATAAAAATGTAGTGTCATTATGGGAATTAAACTAGATTATTAATAATTTGAAACAAAAGGACCGGAAATGTAATTATAGGAAATATGCCTTGTGTTAGGACTATAAATACTCCTCTAATCTTCATTATATGGGTGATGCTCCAAAATTGTATTTTCTCTATTCATTTTATTCTTTAATAAAATCTTTGAAATTGAAAATACTTTCTCTCTAAATATGGCTAATTCACTGGTGTAAAAGTTTTATATACACAATAAAATATACTATAAAATAATATTCCACAAGAGCAATTAAGAAAATTCCCTAAGGAAAATTCACTCTTAAAAATATATAATATAATATATAATACGTATATTAAACCGGGCAAATATGATCACCCGGGTCGTTTTCCCCAACGACTACTGAAATTGAAACCTCGTTTAAGCTTGGATTCTGATTTGAATAAGCAAATGGATGATTTGATAATCTAAAGTAACAACTAAATTGGACAATTAAAAATAATTAAACAATTAAAACTAATACGGGAAGCAAATAAAACGCGACAAATAAGCAAGCCTACTAAACTTTACTCCTAAAAATGTAAACTAAATTTCTAAACCTAAAATAGGACAAAAGAAAATTTTAGGAAAAAGAAAAACATTTTTTTGATTATTTTTGAATTTATTATGAATTAAAAACTAATTTAATCTAACTAAATCTTAAAAAATAGCAAATTAAGTGATAAAAATTTGAAAAAATAATTTTTAAGCTTAGAAAAGTCTAAAATATTATAAAAGTAAGGACAACTATTTTAAACTATTTTTATTATTAAAATCCTATTTTTAAAATTTAAAATAAAAACTCAAAAACTGAAATTTCAGATCTAAAAAGTATAAAATGATTTTTCTGGATGTAAACCTTAAGCTATTTTTTATAAAACCAAAAATTATTTTTTTGTATTTTTCTGAAACTTTTTTCTATTTTATATGTATTTTTTAAGATTTTACCTTTCGAAAAATGATTAAAAATAAAAATAAACGCTAGAAAAATCTAAAAATTTCAGGAAAAGTCCTAAACACTAGCAGGATTATAAGAAAAATAAGAAAAACCAAAATGCTAAACAAATAAGCTCTCAAATAGGCTTAATAAGTTACGGCTTTTTTATAAAAAAGAGGATGAAAACGTGTACTAGTATTTGATTGTGTGTTATGTGAATGGATGAGCTAATGTAGCAAACTGGTTAAGTCATTGGTGTTGTTTGTGGGAGGTCGTGGGTTCGAGTGTGGTAGCAACCCCTTTTTGCTCTTTTTTTTACTTTTATGAAAAACTAACTATTAGGACTTAAAGAGGACTTGAAAATAAGCTATTTTAACAAAAGGAACATAAGCTAAAACTGACTAATAAGCCCTAAAACAGCTTATCTAAAAGCTGTTACAGAAACTAGGTGTTTGGGCTTATTCTTACTTAAATAACTATAATAAGCTCAAACTAAGCTCTAAATGAAAAAGGAAAAGTGTTCTAGAAAGCTAATAAGAGACTTAAATCTAAAATGAAAAGAAATCTAAGCTTCCAACACTAGAAAAACAACTGAAAGTGAAGATGAAGGTAGAATACCTACTCAGGGAATAGCCAAAGTGCTCAAAATCTTATTAAGCTAAAAAGTTTAATAAGGCAATCCAGGATCTTATCTTCTACCAGCTTATCAAACAACTACTAAGTAACTAATTTCAACCTTAAAATCTAGACCTATAAGCTAAAAACAAGAATTTAAAAGTTAATGTTAAAACTGCTAATGTTTTTGGCTTTTATGGTTTTTGTGGCTTTGACAGCTAAATTAAACTAGGGAAATAAGCTAGAAAATGTAATCTAAGACTTATTCTATATTAAGCTATAACTAGACTTAATCCTACTTTAATCTAAGAACCTAAGACCTACTTATACTTAACTAAAACTAGACTAAAAGTGACAGCAGTACTAACTTAAAGTTAGTACTGCTACACTTTGCACAAGTGTAAACCAAGAGTGCAGGTTACCAAAAGGGTAAACCTGCACTTGAATACACTCTATTAGAGTGTATAAACACAATGCAAGCAAGATCTATCCCTTTGAGGGCTTGATTCAATGATTTGCACAAGTGATATTCAAAGAAAAATGCCCTGGTGCAGAAACACTAAATTAAGCTCAAATTTTCTAAATATCTAAATCTAACCTATAAGAACTCATTACCTATTAATTTTAACTAAATTCAAAGCTGACTCACAAAGGTTTGCTCAAAAATTTTGACTTTTGATAGTCAAAATAGCTTAAACCAAACACCCCTTTAAGACTGTGACAGTTTTGATTAAGCTACTAAATGTGAAATCTAATAAACAATTGCTTAATACCAGACAATTAACAGATTAAAACAACTTTAATAAGCATAAATTGACAACTAAATAAGCAATAATCTAAGACTTAAGCTTATTTACCTATTTTTGGTTTTTTCAAGGTTTTTAAGACAAATATATGTAAATCTATGACTTAAACTAAGAAAGTTAAAAACAGATGAACAACTATGATGATTAAGCCAGATAAAACTTAAATAAGCACTAATAAGCAAAGAGATTAAGCAAATGAGCAATATTAAGCATATAAGCTATAACTAAACAGTTTAAACTGAAATTAGAGAAAAATGAAGAGAGAAACTTACTTGAACATTTAGCTAAATAAAAGGACCATTTAAGGCAGCTACAAGCTCTCCTAGCTTATGAATAAGCTAGGAGTTAAGTCCTTGAGAACCCTTCCATGTTTGGTTCTCCTTCCAAAAGTTCACAAATCCAAACACTAGAGTATTTAGTCATTTTAAGCTGATTATATGTTTGAATATAATTAATGTTGGATTGAGTAAGCTCAATTTTAGCTTATAGACTGAAAGAGCTTAATGAGTAACTTATAAGGTAGTAATAAAGGTTTTAAGAGGATTAAGAACTTATATTTGAAAAACACTTTAAGAAAACTAAAAAGAGAATTATATTGATTAATTGAAAAGATTACAATGCTTAAAAGGAAAATTACAAGGTTTAAGAGAAAATTAAGCTAAAAGTTAAAATTAAGCTAAAATTTTTCCTAAAAGCTACGTGTGTGTGAGTGTGAAGAGTGTGAGGCCTATTTATAGCCTGCCTTGGATCCTTCTAGCCTCTTGGGTCATTCCCCCGCTCCTCTCAATCACCACCTTCTATTTTCCCAATCATTTGAGAATGATTTGTGGCCGTTTGATCATATTATGTGCACTCAAGGATTGCCAAGCTGTCATTCCTTGATGTGACAGCTTGTGCTTCCTTTGTGTGTGAGTTTAGTGCAAATCCCACATATAATTGTGCTTTCTCCATTACTGACGTGGTTTATGCTTGAGAGTAAGCTAGTGATTGCCTCATGATTTACTGATTTGACCCTGCCATTGCATTGTAGTCTTCATGAATTGACTTTCTTGACCCTCAATTCCAAAAAGCCCTTTGATTTTGACCCAAGGTAAACATGGGGGAGACGGGTGAACAGTAACTGGATTCGCGCCCTTTTTTGACAGTTAAAAACTGTTATAACTTTGGAATATTACACAAATGGTCCTTGTCTTCTTTCTCCCTTTTTCTAGTTATAAATGACTTATGAAAAGTGCAAGTTTAGCCCTTGTGGTTGTTATAAAAAGAGAAGTGGGCTTTGTTTTGGGCTTTAGGATCCGGGTAAGGCCCATTTGGGTTTTTAAGGCCCAATAAGCTTTCCTGGGCCCAATAAGGGAGGAGGGGACATTTTTGGACTTTTGTGAGAGTTGAGGGACCAAAGTGAAATATTTTGAGGATTTGTCCTTTTGTGTTGACTTTGTTTGACCATCTTTTGACTGCTTTTGACTGAGGCTTAGATTCTTTGGCTTCTTTTTGTACTCTTCTGATTCCCGTGTCCGTGCTTGCCCGTTTTTGATTGTTTTCATGTGATTTTAGATATATCCGTACCTGCATACAAAAAACACAAATACAAGCATATTTTTGCCATTTTTTGTCTGTTTTAATTGGGTTATTTTAGGTATTAACGGATATGTGTATTCTACACTTATCATTCACCATAAGAGCTTCCCCGACCTCCCGAGATAGTGAATCTAGATTTATTACAAGTGGTATCAATCGCCCTAGGAGAGATCTAGATTGATTGTTAGTGAATCAAAAAGCTCAAAATTGCAAAAAGTTTGGATTTTATTCTTGTATTTGTGGCATCTCATTTGGAATCACGAATGAGGTTCAACAAATTTCTTCATATTGTTATGGATTAGTGTGGATTAAGTGTTAGATCGTGTCTAAGTGTCAATTGAAGTGTTTGATTATGGATTTGAGATCAAATTGATGGATTTGGGAGATTCATTTGTGACGTGGGGTTTTATAGCATGAACAAGGTTTCTAGATTTTCTTGTTTGATCAAAATTCATTAGGTTTGTTTCAAGGATTGAGTTAGATTTGATTTGTGTTGAAGATTATTGGTGATTACACGTTGCTATGGGAATCAATTGATGGTGATTGGGGTGGTTATATGTGCGACGTGAATAGGAAGACACGAACGAGGTTTCTAATTTTTTCCAATTGATCAAGATTAAGGTATTTGATTCATGTTTGGTGATAATTGAAAGGTAATTGGTGAATCTTGTGATAAAATTGATTGTTTCTAGCTCGATTTTTATGATTTTTGGGCATTTCGTGTATATGTGTGACGTGAGGGAGTAATTGCCCAAATAAGGTTCATTTAATTTGTTTATTACAACACTTATTTGGTGGAATTGCTTGTATAATTATGGTTAGATTACTCAATTGAAAACAAGGGTTGAATATTGAGGTGTTAGATAGTGGTTAATTGTGATAATTGGTAAATTTGGTGATTGAGGTTGTTGAATACTCAATTGGTGGAAGACTTGAAGAACTCTTCTAGAAGGTTCTAGAAGAAGTTTGTTAGGAGTTTGTTACAAAGTTATTAGAAGGTTGTTACACTACTCTTTTGGAGTTTGTTAGAAAGTTTGTTATAAAGCGGTTACAACACTCATTTATCTACAAGGTGTGAAGAACGAGGATTAAAAGCGATTACACTCCTCATTTATGAGATTGAGCATTCATTTACGTGGAACCTCGTTCATCTACTTTGACTTGAAACCTCTTTTGGGACACTCAATCTACACGTGTGAAACAAGGCTTCTTATTTGATCATTTGGTCTTCAACCATAATTACTCTTCAAAGTGGGAACCTCAATTAGGTCTTCTACACAAACCTCGTCCGGATTTACTACTTCAACCTCATTTGATCCTACCTCATTTGGTTGAAACCTCATTTTCTACATAAAGGGTGAAGTTTATTTTTTAACGAGAAAGCATCTATCCTCATTTGGTACTTGTGTTTTGGAACCTCAACTAGAAAACAATCTCAAACCTCGATTGGATTTCGTTTGGAACCTCATTTGGCATTCTTTTACACGTGAAGAATATGGCCTTCATTTGGGATTTTACATCGAACCTCGTTTGGGATATTGTTGAAGTACCTCATTTAGGAATCACTGTTCGAACCTCATTTAGATTTTCGGGCTAAACCTCATTTGGGAAATTTAGTCGAGCCTCATTTAATCTAAAATTCATTTGATAAAACAACATTTAACTACAACTCGGAATTCTAAAAAAACACAAAAACACAAACATAACTTATCACTTAAATATCTTTATTAAAGATTCACTTAAACCGTTCAAAAGGCCAGTTTTGGGATTTAACTGCAAGAAATATCTACGGGGATAATTTTGTATCACTCATTTAAAGTTGAAGTGGAATTTTATAGGTGCGTGATTTTATCATATCTTGTAAGTCGGGGTTAGTTGGATGAAGACTTTAAAGATAACTTGTTCGCGCTTATAACCGATGTTGATTAAGACTTGACAAATCTAACATTGTGTGATCTTTAAATGTTGGTGCTCAATGCGCACATACGCTATCACTTAAAGGAGTTACATTGTAGTGCTTAGTATCTCAATTATTTGAAGACTTTTCAAGAGTCTTAGGTCTACATATACTTAAAGGAATTACGTTGTAGTATTCAGTATAAGTTTGAAGTCATATGAAGAGTACACGACATAAGACACAAGTTTGGGTTATTCTACTTCAGAATCAAGTTTTTTATACTAGGTTTTCTCCATCAGTATACTTTATAGATAGCCGACATAATAAGATGTTGGAAATGAATTAGTCAGAAAGGAAAAGAATAGAGATTTTTTAATGACAGTTGATTCTCACGAGATATTTTTCAGCATTAACTGGACTTATGCTACTTCACACGTGATCATATTATTGAATATTCAGGTGTACACATGATATGATTATTTCGATGGTATCAAATACAATCAGGGGGAAGATATATGTGCGTGCCTTCTGCTTTTTGACTTTCTTTGGTTATTTTCTACCTTAAAGTGAATATTCTGATTGATTGCAAAAATCAGGGGGAAGAAATGTGCACATCTAGGACTTAATTGACTTTGGTGTCATATTTTTAACTTCTACGAGTTGTTTTGTGTGAAGTTTTTACATACGTGAGAAGATCTTGCTTATTTCTTGCATGTTTCTCAGAACGGATTTGCTGCTTATCCTCAATCAAGAAATCTGTTTTATATGGTTGTTCGTTTGGGGGAAGCTGATTCAGAAACTTCGACAAAAGTAGATGAAGAAAGTTGTTTGAAAACATGTAGTATGAACTTGGGGAAGTTAACTCAGTCTATACAGATTAAATTATATTGTCTGTAAATAAAGGAAAGATCCAAGCTGGAGTACATGTTGGAGGCAACAGAAATTGTAGATATCTTCATCTTTAGAAGAACCTTGTAATGCTTTTACTTATATTTGTACTTGTAGGATACATTGTAAGTAATCTTGTATGCCACTACATTGTGTGACACCTGTGATTTGAACATGTTAGTCATGCCTTTAGAATAGGCTAAGTGTTTATATGTGCTATAGGTGTGATCTATGTGACTTTATATGTGTGCATGATTATCATTCCTAGGTGCGTGAACATCTCATTTTAGAATGAGTTAGAGATATTAAGGGTTATTTCTATTTTGTTCACGTGTAGTAACAATGAAAATGAGTGACGTGTTTGCATGCATTGCTATGTCAATATATGGATAATTATGTGTTGGATTATTATAGAAAGTATCTCATAATGGAAGTGAATTAGGTTTGTGAAATATGAGAATTAGTAATGAACTTTCTAAACATAGAAAGTATTTTTAGAAATGAAAGTTATAAATAAAAAGTTAGTATTTAGTTTTTTATGCCATAGGTTTACCAATTTTACCAAGTTTTTGTAGGAAATTAAAGTAATGTAAATATTAGGGGGGCGATCGGTTTGTATAAGGAAAAGAAAAAAAATGTATTTTATCTAATCCTAAGTTTAGTTAGACTAGGATTCTATTTAGTAGCTTATATAAAAAAACCCTAGCAAATTAGTTGCCTCTTATTTTCTTCCTACCCCTTGTGCCATTTGACTCACCCTTAAGAACAAGGAAGACAAAACCTTTTGATCCAAGAAATTAAGAGCTAGTTAGTATTAAGAGCGGGTAAGTAAGCTAGGTAATGATTATACTTTTATTCATTCTTTTAAATCATGTAACAAACATTATGATGGATCATTAGGGTTTTAAAACTTCTGTAATTAATGATGTTATGATCATGCTAGTGCGTTTAGGGTTTGATTTGGATCATATTGGTGCAAACGGTTAGGGTTAGATTGAGTTAATTTGTAAATTAGGGTTTGGCAGATTTTAGGTGTGTTCAAGTGATGATATCTCAATGATGGTAACGTGTTTTGAGGTGTTTCTAGTGCCTAAATTGTAGTTTAGAGAGTCTACTTTTCAAAAAGTCCAGTCTCGAACGATTTTGAGTTCTCGAAGTTAGTTAAATATTAGCTACAAGAAAAGTTGTCAAAACAGTAAATACGGGTCAGATTTGGGTAAGAATTAGAGAGGTAAAACCCCTATTTAAAATTCGAATTAAGGTTAGCCAAAAAACAGAAGTCAAGTTCTATATGTCTATTAACTTCACACAAAAATCTAGCTTCTTATTAGTTGTCTAAGTATGGTTAACAAGGTCAAACATTTTAGTGCGCGTTCAGATCCGAATCTGGGTACTTTTGAGTTGGAAATTTATTTAAGGTATTTGCACATGTGTATATATTTTGGGGAATTTGAGGTAGTTATTAAACACCTAAGTGTACATAGGTGATTTATTTGAGAATTTATTAGGTTCGGTAGATAGGGGTTGAAAGTTAGAAAAGTGACACTAAAATTCTGCATTTTTAGGTAAAATGTAGTTAAGTAGACTTATAAGTAAATGAGAGGGTTAAAGTTAGGCATGGTGTCGGGGTGACCCATGGAGGTATGTACACCCCTTAGACATCCATCATATGATTGTTACATGGACTTAAGCATTTGGCTTAGTCGCGTGTAACACGTTTATATTGTATTGTGTAGTTTTGTGCTAGGATATTTGGGAAGCTGCATTGAGCATCAGGTGAGTTTTATAGTCCCTATTTTTACATTGTTTTTAAATTAGGATGAAAATGATGCAAATGGTTTTGAAATTTTTTAATTGATGTGATTATGTGGTTTAGTTGATGCATGAACATTTATGTGGCTATTATATGATATGTGCTAAATGTTTATGTGTTGTTGGATCGGAGGGTAACGTTCCTACCCATTACTTTGTGATTCCGATCGGAGGGTAAAGTTTCTACCCATTACTGTGTGATTCCGATCGGAGGGTACCCAATTCTGTGTGATATTTTGGTGTGGCTTGGATCGTAGGACACGTTCCGTCCTAATTGTGGTTGTTTTGTACGTATGCATGTTAGCATGTATAATAGCTAGCCTAACTGTCCTGCCATGTTCTGTTTTATTAATCACAATGATTGATTGAAAGTTTGAATTGCGTGTCATAAACCTAAGACTCTCACCAACCGTTGTGTTGATGTTTTTAAGCATCATTTTTAGGTGAGCATCATGAGGATCTTAAGAATAAGAGGAGTGGCTAGAGAGACCATAGGCTGCTTGCGGAGTTTATATCTCCTAGTTTATTTCATGCATGGATGAATATTGAATGTTGTTGATTTGAATTGCTTAGGTGTATTTTTGATGTTTTGCATGTCTTGGTATTGACGTGAACCCCCTTTGCTTCAATACAAGACGCCAGTTATCTTTTATGTTTGTTTGGGTATTTTCATGACACTTTGTGTCTATACTTTGTTTACTTTATGCATTGTAGTTCTCTATATAGACGCCATTGTGTTGTGATGATATCCATTCTTGTTACGCCTCGCGTTTCTGCCTTGGCGGGGTGTGACAGATTGGTATCAAAGCCTTTGGTTATAGAGAAGTAGGTGGTTAAGCCTAGACTATAACCTAGGAGTCCTTCATATATTTGCATATTAGGATCTATGTGTTTATCTATCTAGGCGTTTTGTTTCCTTGCTTTTCTCTAAGTTTTATTTTGACCTACGGGCTACTCGATATCAGAAGATCCAGAAGAGGAGCAAATTGAGGAAGAGCCTCTCGAGGAACAGAAGGAGGAAGGGTAGTTAGAAGAGTCTGAGGAGAAGGCCGACTTAGATCTTCTGTCTGATGCTCGTAGCAGGTTTGGACCCGCAGAGTCGGGTGACTCTTACGAAAGCAAAGTCAAACCCAAGAGAGACCCAGCATAAGTTTATCCTGTCTTTTACCTAGACACGTTGCTATCGATAATTTCTTTCGGATATTACGTATTTTTTGGCACTTCGAGACCTTCGTTTTCTTTCTGTCGTTTTTGATTTTACCTTTATAAATATTATTTTGATGGAGCATCGTTTATGTGTTATTTTGGAGTGGTTTAAGATGTGCAATATGGTATATGTGCATATATGTGTGTTATCATTGAGATGTGTAGTCTTGGAAGCAAGTACACGTGTGAAAGGATGCACTTATAATTATGGGTGGCCAGCATAATTATAAAGGCATCACACACGTAGACTTGTAACCATGATTGCATTGATCAGTGTTCGCTTGTTAGTTGGTAGTGTAAGATGTTATATTATGTGCGGTTGTATTATTAATAGTTTCATAGTTGGTAAGTTTCCCTCCTATCTATCGTTTGCGGATACCTTAGATACCTGTTATTACTATTATTACAGTTATTGAGTTTGTTTGTCT
Organism: Tanacetum coccineum; assembly: GCA_026074375.1. Taxonomy (NCBI): domain Eukaryota; kingdom Viridiplantae; phylum Streptophyta; class Magnoliopsida; order Asterales; family Asteraceae; genus Tanacetum; species Tanacetum coccineum. The sequence goes on from BQNB010003441.1 coordinate 29,026, forward strand.
GCTCAATTGTTCGCTCAGATATATAACCCTCATTTTAGCATTCGTTGTTCGTACCATGTCGGTATGGATGAATTAACTTTTCTATTCGGCGTCTTGATGTATATTGGTTGATCGGATCTGTTTCTTTGGATATAGGTGCGTTTAATTGGTTCTTTCGTTGCATTGATTACTCGTATGAGTATCAAAATTTTCTTTTAAGCATTATATGTTCCTAACATATTAGTGCAGATCATTACTCCGTTCTTTATATATCCTTTGGTTTTCGTAACATTAATGACATCAAATAACTTCACTTTATTATATCATTTATCCCATCTGTTTTGCTCACTTTTATATAATTATTGCATTATTTGGTGCTTAATTGCTTTAAAGTTGATAAATGCAGTAATTCAGGAGTGTTTTGTGAAGACAAGCTAAAAGACGCATAATTTAGAGCTAAAACGAAGATATTTGAAGATTACTAATTTCTGACCAATACGCCGTATCCAACAAAAGAGATACGGCGTATCAGCACCAAAACTTCACAAGAAAACGTGTTTGACCAATTCCTAATACGGCGTGTCCTCTATGTTTCCATACGCCGTATCCATGAAGATAACTATTCGAAGATAGAGTAAATCAAGTAAATTGGGAAAGATATCACTGATTGATTAAGAATGTAGCGCGCACTCCAAGGAATCCAGCCCAATATGCCGTATCGACCTAGCCAGATACGACATATCGAGTCTTTTTCAGACACTATAAATAGAAGACTCAAAAGCGAATTTTCAGTGTGCAATATCATATTCTTTATACCATACTCATTAAAGATGAATTTTAGAAGAGAAGATCAGCCACCAAGGTCAAGCATTGATCACGAATCCATAGAAGACATCGTGTAATTTTTACTCTCTTAATCGTTCGATTTTCATTGTTTGATTATGCTTGTAAATTACAATGGTGTTGTGGCTAATACCCTTACGGTATTAGGCATCTTAATGAAAGTTCTATTTTTGGTTTGTTTTAAATAAATCGATTTCTTTATTTATCGTTGATGTTTAATTTTGTTTTCACCATCATATCTTTGTTTATGTGTTTGAATATAAGACCTATCATTCAACTGAATCTAGTGATACAGACCAAGTAATCTAGATACCGGGATAGCTCTTCATATTGTATTTCATAATACTGGACCAATAGGATCACAAATAATATTCTATCTTTGTCTTTGAATTATGAGCTTAGTTAGACCGGTAGGTGACCCGTTTATGTTTCAGCAATCATGCTCTTATATTAACTAATAAAAATTTGATAGTGGACTACCAGTATATTAAAACACGGCTGTAAACAATAAGTGCGTTTAAAGTCCCTTTGGGCTAGGGTTTTAACAGGATTCACCACTGCTTTTGATTCCCTAGATAGATTATAATATAAACTAAAGGATACTTTATCCGATGCGTATTGGTGACATTGATTATCGTGTCTTAGGTTTTAGATGATGTTTGCCCAGATAAGTCTTAAGAATGATACTTCGAGGATAAGTATATCTTTGCACAAAAACAAACAAAACCACATTGAATTTGGATTTAATATGGCTACTACAGTTTTCGCATCATTTGGCTTGTACCGCTTTTTCTATCTTCTAATTTTTTCTTTTGTTGTTTTTTATCTATCGATGAATTGATATTTGTTCTCCACCAAACTGTGCAGTCTCTCAGGCTGATTGAAAACCCCCAATATCATTAGACAAACGTATTTAGCATTAGGTTTAACCAGTAAAATAGACTAATTTGAACTTAATTAAAATAATGATAGAATAAGGATTATGTTTCACTTTTAGGTTCGACACCTTACTTTCCGCGGGAAACTCCATCTTTGACCGGGTAACTGCTCGTTAAAGAGTTTTTTAGGTTTGTCGACTAAATATAATGTAAAACTTAATAATCAAATAATTGGCCCTAAACGAAGCCACATCAGGTTTTTGCGCCGATGCCGGGGTCATTATTCTTTGGAAAAAGTGAATTAATTAAACCTTATTCTTATTAGTATTTCTAACCATTTAATTAGGTTTAGTTTAGTGTAATCTAACTATTTAATTATGTTTGTATTTATTTGCATTGTGTATTTAAATTCCAGCACTTAATTATTTTTCTTAATAGCCTATTCTGGTATGTTATACGGCGTATTCATCTAGTTGAATATAGCGTACCCAGTTCTCTGTTTCAGATACAGCGTATCAAGTTTCTGCTGACCATACGCCGTATTAATCTCAACCCATATATGGCGTATCGACAAAACAGTCGCTGAAATTCCTGTCAATTTATATTATATTAGAATAGCTTTTTAATTTGAATTATGTCTTTTCATGAAGGGACATTGCTCGTACCCAATCTAGTTTTTTATCCTAAAAGAAGATTAACAATGGTAAGAAATAGTGAATAAATTTATTGAAGATGGAAAACGGGAACATGAGGAGAATAGATGCATTCATAAAAGAATTCAGAACAACCAACGTGCTCCTCCTTAAGAAAGAAACAACTCATTAGCGAGCTTGAATTCGAAGTTTTACGGGTGTCGAGGGTAATCAATAAAATCCAAATGGTAGGATGTAAGGCCAAAGGAGTAACCACTAGAGGAGGAAAATCCACAACCAAACCCATTGGCGACAACAAAAATACTAATAAACACCCGTTACCCCATCACGACGAACCAACAACGCCAGATGAAATCCTCGCCAAAACCGAACCTAAAAAAACCAAAGAGAAGATCTATCAAACTGCAACGTCATCAATTACCTTTTCCTCACAGATTGAGAAGGAAAAATGAGAAGCCCAAAAAGAGAATTCTAGAAAATCTTATAACAACTTCCATTTAAAACATCCTATTCACCGAACTATTTCACAAATGCCGAAGTACGCTATGTTTCTAAAAGGTTCTACTATCAAACAAGCAAGATTAGAGAAGCTTGCACCGTAACCAATGAATGAAAGGTGCGTTGCGTCTTGTTAAATAAACTCCATCTAATGAAAAAGATCCCAGGAAGCTTCACTATTACCATGGGATATTGGGCATTTTACATATTGATTAATGCTTTAGCAGACTTTGAGAAAGCTAGTTATAAGCCTACTGCCTTACACGATGTATGAGAAATAGACTTGGGGGAACTGAAACAAACAAGACATGAGCTGTTGGAAACTAGCAGACAGATCCATTCAGTATCCACGGGGAATAGCAGAAGACGTTCTCATAAAGATTGATAAATTCGTCCTCCCTATTAATTTTGTTTGATATGTCGCTTCAAGGTAAGTAAATCATTGCACTAAAACAAACAAACCAACATTGAACTGGATTTAATATGGATAATATAGTTTTCTATCATTTGGCTTTTACTGCTTTTCTATCTTCTGATTTTCTTTTTTTGTGTTTATTGTGTATTGAATTGATATTTGTTTCCACCAAACATGTACCAGTCTCTCAGGCTAAAAAACCCCCATATCATTAGACAACGTATATAGCATAGGTTTAACCAGTAATTAGAACTAATTAAAATACTGATAGAATATTCGATTAATGTTCCACTATTAGTGTTCGACACCCTACTTACCGCGAACTCCATCTTGACCGGGTACACTTCTCGTTAAAGTGTTGTTTTAGGTTTGTCAGCTAAATATAAATTTAAAACTTGATAATCAACTAATTGACCCTACACGATAGCACATCAGGTTTTTGGCGCCACTGCCAGGGAGTGAATTAATTAAACCTTATTCTTATTAGTATTTCTAACCACTAATTAGTTTAGTTTAAGTGTAATCTGATCATTTAATTCTGCTTGTATTTATTTGCGTTGTGTATTTAAATTCTAGCTCTTAATTGTTTTCTTAATAGCCTATTCTGGTATGTTATACGGCGTATTCATCTAGTTGAATACAGCGTACCTAGTTCTCTGTTTCAGATACAGCGTATCAAGTTTCTGCTGACCATACGCCGTATTCATCCACCCATATACATCGTATCGGCAGCAGTTCGTTGAAATTCCTGTAGATTTAATTCTATTAGAATAGCTTTACTTGGAATTATGTCTTTCATGACAGGGACGCTGCTTGACCCACTCCAGTTTTCTTATCCTAAAAGAAGATTAACAATGGAAGAAATAGTGAATAAATCCATTGAAGAAGGAAAACGGGAACACGAGGAAATGGACGCATTCATTAGAGAATTCAAAACAACCAACGAGTTCCTCCTTAAAGAAAGAAACAACTCACTAAGCGAGCTTGAATTCGAAGTGTACGGGCCGTCGAGGGCAATCAATAAAGCCTAAATGGTAGGATTTGAGGCCAAAGGAGTAACCACTTGAGGAGGAAAATTCATAACCGAACCCATTGGCGACAACATAAATACCAATAAACACCCGTTACCCCATCACGACGAACCAACAACTCCAGATGAAATCCCTACCAAAACCGAACCTAAAAAAAACCAAGAACGAACTAACGAACTGCAACCATCATCAATACCTTTTCCCCACAGATTGAGAAGGGAAAAAGAGGAATCCCAACAAAGAAAATTCCTAGAAAATCTTAAACAACTCCATATAAACAATCCATTCACCGAAGCTCTTGCACAAATGCCGAAGTACGCTAAGTTTCTAAAGGGTCTACTATCAAACAAAGCAAGATTAGAAGAAGCCTGCACCATAACAATGAATGAAAGATGCTCGGCAGTCTTGTTAAATAAACTCCTATCTAAAGAAAAAGACCTAGGAAGCTTCACTATACCATGCGATATCGGGCATTTACATATTGATAATGCTTTAGCAGACTTGGGAGCTAGTATAAGCCTAATGCCTTACAAAATGTATGAGAAACTAAGCTTAGGGGAACCAAAACCGACAAGAATGAGCTTGGAACTAGCAAACAGATCCATCCAGTATCCGCGGGGAATTGCAGAAGATGTACTCATAAAGATTGATAAATTTGTCCTCCCTATTGATTTTTTTACCTGGATATGCGAGAAGATTCTAGAATCCTGATAATCTCGGGAAGACCATTTCAACAACCGCCCGAGCTATGATTGATGTATTTAACAAAAAGATAACACTCAGGGTTGAAAGTGAGGAGGTGATTTTTGACGTCGACTAATCAATGAAAAAACCTTGTACGGAGGACGATGAATGTTACGGGAGTGACGATTTGGACACGATCATAAAATCAGCAGCCCAAGAACTACTGGAAAATGACCATCGTAATAAAAACCTGGAAGATGGCATCAATTGACCTGATTCTAAAAATCGTGGGTCTAACTCTGAGATACCCATACAACATATCATTCATATTAATATGTCGTATTCACAAGAAACACATAAACAAGATGAAACGCTGAACGAGCATCTCTATTCTGCTAGTGCAATTGAAATTGACGAAAAGAGACCAGAACTTAAAGACCTACATTCTCACTTAGAGTACGCTTACTTGAAAGGAGATGAATCTTGTCTAGTGATTATTTCATCTAAACTAACCAAAAAAGAGAAAACTTCACTTCTATGGGTACTTGAAAGACGAAAGGGAGCAATTGCTTGGAAGATGTCAGACATCAAGGGAATAAGCCCGTCATTTTGCACTCACAAAATTTTAATGGAAGAAAGCTTCAAGCCTATCATCCAACCTCAGAAATGTTTAAATATAAAAGTCCAAGATGTGGTTAAAGACGAGATCGTTAGGTTACTTGTTTCAGGACTAATTTACCCTGTCTCAAATAGTTCTTAGGTAAGCCCCATTCATGTTGTCCCCAAGAAAGGAGGAATGACCGTAGTTTTAAACGACAACAACGAGTTAATACCATCTCAAAAAGTAACAGGATGGCGCATGTGCATCGACTATCATAAATTAAATGACACAACACGAAAAGATCATTTTCCACTCCCTTTTATCGATTAAATGCTGGAACGATTGTCTGGAAATGAGTATTATTATTTTCTTAATGGATTTTTAGGGTTCTTCCAAATCCCAATCGCACCAGAAGATCAAGAGAAGACAACTTTTACTTGTCCTTATGGGACTTTTGCCTACAGGATGATGCCTTTCGGATTATGCAACGCTCCGACAACTTTTCAAAGATGCATGACAGCAATATTTCATGACATAGTAGAAGATTTCATGGAAGTTTTTATGGACGATTTCTTGGTATTTTCTAATTCCTTTGACAATGTCTTAATAATTTAGATAAAATGCTCGGTAGATGTGAAGAGACCAACCTTGTACTAAATTGAGAAAAATGCCATTTTATGGTAAAAGAAGGTATTGTTTTGGGGCATTAAATATATGGGAAATGGATTGAAGTTAACAAAGCTAAAATTGATGTAATTGCCAAATTCCCTTATCCCACAAATATAAATGGCGTTAGAAGTTTCTTGGGGCATGCTGGGATTTATCGCAGATTCATAAAAGATTTTCCATGATTGCCAAACCAATGACCAACTTTTAATGAAAGACGCTAAATTCAATTTTTCTGAAGATTGTAAAAAAGCGTTTAATAAGCTAAAAGAAAGATTGACCACCGCGCCTATCATAATATCTCCCAGCTAGAGTATACCTTTTGAATTAATGTGCGATGCCAGTGATTTTGCAGTAGGAGCAGTCTTAGGACAAAGAATAGACGGGAAATTTAAACCTATCTATTATGCTAGCAAAACCTTAAACGATGCCCAAGCAGATTACAGCACCACCAAAAAAGAACTTCTAGCAGTTGTTTTCTCCTTTGACAAATTCCGCCCTTACCTTATTTTATCAAAAACTGTGGTTTACACTGATCATTCTGCTTTAAAGTATTTGTTTAGCAAACAGGATGCCAAACTAAGGCTTATCAGATGGGTTTTGCTTCTTCAAGGATTTAATATCGAGATAAAAGATAAAAGGGGCAGAAAACTTGGCTGCTGATCATCTATCAAGACTCGAGAATCCAAATATACGGGAATTAGCCGAAGAAGAAATCAAAGACAAATTTCTCGACGAGCATTTAATAATATTAAAAACCAAGCTAACTGAAGAAGAACCATGGTATGCAGATTATGTCAACTACATTGTCAGAAAAGTGGTACCTCCAGAACGAACACCAGAAAAGAAAAAGCGGTTCTTCTCTCAAATAAAGAATTATTTTTGAGACGAACCATACGGATTTAGATTATGTCCGAACAATGTAATAAGAAGATGCGTCGCTAGAAGTGAAATCCTCTAAATATTGGCATACTGCCATTCTGGTCCAACCGGGGGACATCATAGTGCTTTAGTTACAGGTAGAAAAGTTTACGAAGCGGGATTCTATTAGCCCAGTATCTTTAGAGATGCTAAAGACTATGTAATAAAGTACGACGCATGTCAGAAATCGGGGAACATTTCATCACGAAACGAGATGCCTCAAAACAATATTCAAGTATGGTAGGTCTTTGACATTTGGGGACTAGATTTATAGGACCATTTCTTGACTCGAGGGGTAACAAGTATATCCTAGTTGCTATAGATTACGTGTCTAAATGTGTTGAAGCTCAGGCTCTACCTACAAATGATGCTCGTGTAGTGGTAAAATTCTTAAAAGGGTTGTTTGCCAGATTCGGGGTTCCTAAAGCCTTAATCAGTGATAGGGGAACACATTTATGTAACTCCTAACTTGAAAAAAATTTGCTTAGATATGAGGTGACTCATAGAATATCAATAGCATACCACCCTCAGACTAATGGCCAAACCGAAGTCACCAACAGAGCTATCAAACGTATTTTGGAAAGATCGGTCGGATATAACCCAAAAGATTGGTCTAAAAAACTCAACGATGCATTATGGGCCTTTAGAACCGCCTACAAGCCACCGACAGGATGTACCCCATTTAGGATGGTTTATGAAAAAGCTTGCCATCTACCAGTTGAGATTGAACATAAAGCATGCTGGGCACTTAAACAGTGCAATATAGATCTCACGACAGCTGTAAAAATTCGTTTCATGGAGCTTAATGAATTAATGGAGTTACGAGACAAAGCATATGAAAATACTCGAATCTACAAGGAAAGAACTAAGAAATGGCATGACTCTAGGCTTCGCGAAGATAAGGATTTTAAGAATGGAGACAAAGTCTTGTTGTTTAACTCCCGCTTAAAGTTACACCCAGGGAAACTCAAGTCGAAATGGACCGGTCCTTTCGTAGTTAAAACCATGTACCCTTATGAAGCAGTTGAAATCACCAACAATGATGGTTCAAGCTTTAAGGTCAACGGACATAGGTTAAAAAAATACCACGATAAAATTTTAACACGGATGATAACAAATTCATAGAGCTTGACATGTAAGAACAATGTTGAAAAGGAAAAAGGTCAAACTTAATGACCAGCTAAAACAAAAGTGCTTCTCGAGAGACAACCCGGTCATTTTAATTGTTTGTCGCATTTTAATTGTTTGTTGCACGAGTCTGTCTTCCCAGACACTCTATACGGCGTATCGAACCCCTCTGGATACGGCGTATAGAGATGTCTGGACGTTATCAGTTTTAAAACTTAATATTTAATTTCTAGTATTTAATTGTTTTTACAGGAACAATACGGCGTATCCTAGGGTTTGGGATACGGCGTATTGATCCCTGTACAGTTGTGTGTTTAATTGTTTTCTTGTACCATTGTAGCGAGATAGAAATTGCACTTGTCTTCTAATCTTTTATGCAGGACCTTGCTGAAACTATGATATGGTATATTCTGAAAAGGACATGTGTTGAACTTATCCGGGCATGCTGAAGCCCTAGTCAACACACTTTTTGCTCAAGAACTCATCTTGGAGAATTATCACGAGCAAAACATCAGGGAGTTTTCCGTTCTAATTCTATTTCCCTTATTATTTAATTGTTTTATCTATACAACGAGGACGTTGTATAATTTAAGTGGGGGGATGGAGAATTAGAACGTACTTGTCTTCTTTTTTACAAAATAACATGCTACGAGCTTAAAAGTGCTTAAAAATAGGCCAAATTTAAAAAAAATTAGCATGACTTTTGTAAAAATCACTAGTTACATTACCTAGCGCACTATAACCCTTGATACATATTGTGAGAATTAAGCCTATTCTGTTTCCAATTGTGAGGTCTTCATAGCTATGATGTGCTTTTGCTGATGCTGTAATGAGGTCGCAGGTTAGATCTTCTGCTAAAAAAGACGTGGTTTGAAAAATCTATGTGCATTAATCCACCTAAGTGTAACTCGAATGAAATGGACTGTAATAAGGTTTGCTGTAGGTTGACTAGGAAGTTATCTACCTGTTTTGTTGGGGCTATATGTTGGTTAATATACCCACGTGTCTACACGAGTATGATGTCTAGGCCACACGTGTCATCTAAACGCTCACCATTTGGACTCTTTTGCCATACTGGCAGAAGTGCAGAACAATAGCTCTGTATTGAATAACTTATTGGCCAAAAATAGTCATCTAAGTGTTAGTTCCCAGAAATAGCCTTGACCTTGTGACAGTTGAAAGAGTATAGGTGGGTTGTGACAATCAAACCAATCATAACGGGTCAGCCCCCCAAGTATGTGTATACCGTACTATTATAATAAGTCCTTTTTCTCTATATAACCTAAGTTAAGAGCTTGTAAGCACCAAGTATGAGAATATTTTTGACATGTCTGACCCGTTTTAGCTGGCTTTTAAAGTTTACCAGTTAGCCAGTTTGAGATAAAGCTTTTAGAAATTTAGGTTACGCCGATAATCAGATATATACTTTTGGTATACTTTGAACTGTAGGTATGCTCCATAAATCCGTACTTCGTGTGCTCACCCTCTTTATAATTTTTGGTTTTCTTTCTCATTATTTAGGAAATCGTTGAAGACAAAAGATCAACGCTTCTAATGGATTTTTGTAGTTGAAGACGGAAGATCAAAGAAGATAGCTTTCAATCATATTTTGTAAAAATACTAGTATCTGATGTTTCACATGGATCCAAAATTTTGATGTCAATTAGTTTAACAAATAATGTTGTATGAAATATGAAATTGTTATAATACAGGGTTAAAAATTATTATGCTGCAAAATTTGTGTTTTTCTTTATAATACAGGGTTATAATTGTAAAAGTATCAAAGTACAGGGTTATAATTGTAAAATTATCAAAATAGAGTGTAGTTTTGAAATTTTCAGTTTTGAAACTTTCTCACTCTAAAAAGTGTGGACTTTTGATTAAATTCTCCACGCTTTTGTTTGTGACAAATTTTGAAACTTTTTCACTCAAATTCTCCACGCTCCTAAGTGTGACAATCAAGTTAGTTTATCCACGCTCATTGATGTTCAGAAATTTGTTGACGCCCATATTTGCCACGCAAAGTAAAGCGTGTACTTTGAAATTAACCACGGCTATAACCGTGTAAACATGCCTCAATGTGCGTGTAAATTTACCCCTCCCCTTTTGTTGTATGAGTAATGATGATCGGGACGAGGACCACAACCCTCACAGCACACTTAAGCTTTTCTTTTTCACAAAAATAAACATTATGACCAATTTCAATGAACAATAAACCGAGTATACAACAAAAAAATACCACAGAATTAGTGTACTAAAGCCATCCGAACTAAAACATCACAAAGTCTGAAGGATATGCGATCCCAAAGCACACTTAACATACACGTGTCAAGTAGCGTCAAGTCACAACTTAATCGTCAATGTTTATCCTACTAAACGGGCATCAAGTCACTTATAAAAAGATTTACACTATTATAATGAGGATTGAAAAAGCAACATAAAGTATGAACAAAACTATATGACGAATGAATAAACTCATGCAAGTTTCCGCTATAACATGGTTAAGATAATCAATGACCTAGCTAATTACTACCAGAGATGCTTACCGGATATTGCTTAAAGTCGTGTAATCACTTTCCAAAGAATATTATTCGACCATATGCTTGGGTATCACGAATACCTCCTTGGGATAAAACCAAGTTTTGTTCTTGTTTTTTGCACAAAGCAAGAACCCTTCGCTTTTAAGTGTTTTAGGTTTTTTGTATATCTCTTCATGCATATTATGATCCTCTATTTATATGGGAAATACTCAAAACCCTAGCCCAAAGAATTATGAGAGACTATATGAGATATAATCTCTTCCATGATTATCCTTCTTGATTTTAGGTATAAGTGGTTACACGATATTATCATATCTTGATAGTATAATAAAGTCAAACTTGCCATAATAATAGGACAAGTTAGTTACAAACTTATCACTTCAGTCCCAGCTTTGTTACACTTTCAGTCCCATTGAGTGATTAGCTAACCCATTCAAGGGTATACAAGCTGAAGAACTCAATACTGAAAGGACTCGCTGAAGAGTTAACCCTCTTAGGGAGTTACTCCCTGATGAGATCCTTCAGCTTTTACTGAAATCAGCTGATGAATTCCTTCAGTCAAGAGTAAAGTGAACTTACTGAATGTGATCAGACTGAACAATACATAACCATTATCAAAGTCAGGGTGTCCAGTGACCTATTAGAGTACACTCCGTACCTCCTGTCCTATTACTTGATATGAATTGAACCCACAATTGAACTAAATTACCAACAATGCCCCACAATTTAGTACAATTCATTTGCATGAAAAATTAAACAATAAACAAAACAAGTGCATAAATGAAAATATCATAAGGATTAAATTTTCATCGTAGTACATTATACGTTTAAATATTCGAGAATCAAGGTGTTCTAGGAATTGAACCCTTCAACCCATTTGAATACCTGAAGATAAAATATACACAAGTTTTCAAACACTTTAGAAACTCCTGACAGTATTACAAAGCCATGTGTACATATCTAATTTATAAATATTGTAAGAGCCAAACTCCCTGCTCCCTGAAGCGGCCAAACTTCAACATTTACATAGGCGGTTCCTCTTTATTCATGCTCTTGCTAAGCACCTTTTCAAAGAAATTAACCATTGAGAAGATAAGACTTCATCATCCTTTTCATCACATCATTGGGATGATATGTAAAACATGTGCTTCAGTCCACTGAACCTTCCGCTTTCCACATTGAACTCAGCTACCAAGCTTCTTTAGTAAGGAGTTGGGTATTTTAGTGTTTAGCGACTAGATTGGACGTTAAACTCATCCCTTCAGTAGAATTTATAACCAAGTCTCTAGCCAGACCCTTCATCAAGTGATCAGCTAAGTTTTTTTGAGACCTTACAAATTCTATTGATATCACCTCATTCATGATCAGCTCACGAATCATGCTATGTCTAACACCTAAATGTCTAGACTTTCCATTGTACATCTGGCTATAAGCAGCCTTTGCCAATGTAGCAACACTACTACATCTGATAGAAATACGTGCCATAGGTTTATCCTCCAAAGGAATCATAAAGAGCAAGTTTTTTAACCATTCAGCTTCCTTACCAGCAGCTGCTAGAGCCACAAATTCAGATTTCATTGTTGAGCTGGTGATGCAAATTTGCTTCTTGGATGCCTAAGAAATTACACCTCCACTAAGCAGGAATACCCTGCCACTGATAGACGAATTGTCTTCAGTATTGCTGATCCAACTTGCATCAGTGTAACATTTCAATACTGAAGGATAACTAGTATATGTCAAACTATAATCCATAGTTTTCTTCAAATACTTCAGTACTCGTTGAATTGCTTACCAATGCTGAGTACCAGGATTACTAGTATACTTGCTCGGTTTACCCACAACAAATGCAATGTCAGACCTTGTACAAATCATGGTATACATTAAGCAGCCAATCACCTTAGAATACTTAAGTTGAGATACAACCTGACCATTATTGGGCATCAGCTTCTCACTTATATCCATAGGAGTACTAACTATAGTGCAATCAAAGTAAATGAATTTCTTCAATACCTTGTTAATATAATGAGACTGAGAAATTGATATACCATTACTTTCATGTTTAATCCTTATACCAAGGATAACATCAGCCTCCCCTATGTCCTTCATAGAGAATCTTGGTGACAAGAATTCATTCGTTAAGTCCACCTAAACTTGGTCAGTGCCAAAGATCAGCATGTCATCAACATATAGACAAATGATGACTCATTTACCAGATTCATCAAATTTGTTATACACATTTGTTAGATTAGTTAAGTAAATGACCATTAGACAATGTTAGGACCAATAATCATTTCACTTCCATGGATCAAATATAAGAAATAAAGATAGAAGATAGATAAGAAAGTAGGAAGAAGAAAGAAAGAAAAGAGAGAGAAAGAAAAGAGGATTGGATTATCATAAAGTGTGTGTGTTAAAAATGAGACAACCAACCCTTCTCCTTGTGTGAATAAAGGTATTTATAGTACATTGGCTACATTGGGATGCCTAAGGACTTTTAACACGGACCGGGCTCGGGTTTTGCTTGGGCTTAAGCCTGCACGCCAATAATAATTTCACTTCCATGTTTTTGATTTGTTTGTATTGTAAAACCGACGCTAGAGTAATTTTTACAAAGTTACTACTATGTACTCCAGGGTCGAGCATACGGACCGTTCGACCGAACCGGACCGACCGGACCGAATCGAACGTATTTTGGTCCGGTCCTCGGTCCGGCGTTTTGGACCAATTCGGTCTTTGGTCCGGTCGGTCCGGTCCGGTCCAGTCGGTCTTACCAAAAAACCCGAACATTATGCCTTGTAGGACCGGACCGAACCGAAGACCAAACCGGATCGGGCCGACCCGGACCGGACCGTACCATTTCGGTCCGGTCCTCGGTCCGGCGTTTTAGACCAATTCGGTCTCGATCCGGTCCGGTCTTGGCCGGTCCGTTCCGGTTTTGAACCGATGCTTGTACTCATTCTTAATTCACTTCACAAATTTTAATTTTAAGTAGTGTTTGTTTCATGAACCGTTTTTGAGGTCGTTATCAATTTCCTTAATTTATTTAATCAGACTTTTGTGCTTTTGAGGTTTTAGCATCTTTTGTGAAAACCTGCGTCTAAGAGCATCCACAAAGCTATAGTTTTCAAAAGACTTTTTTACATTAATTACCCATCTATTTATTATATTTTATTCTCTCAAAATTCAATTGAAAGTCATCACTCCAATGCATAAAAGTCTTTATAAAGCTTTTCTCATAAATGAATAAAAATAATAAAATACAAAAAATGTGAGAGGGAAAAGCTTTTAGCAATAACTTTTAGTTTGGCAAGTCATTCATAAAAAGCTTTTAACCCAATGGTAAAAACCTTTTCAAAAGACTTTTCAAAATAGTAAAAAGTCATTGAAAACTAGTACATTGTAGATGCTCTAAGCTTTTGTTTTTTTTGTCGACTATATTGGGTACCCATATTGGTACCCCCTCTGCCCCATTGAATAGTGTAAAAAAGGTATAAAAGATTCTTTTTGTACCCACATTTTTACAGTGCAACGCAGTTTTTTATCATTTTCTGTTGTGTAATTTTTGACAGTTTCATACTTTTGACCTGTTAAACTTGATATTTTTCATTCTGTTTTTTCCGTGTCACAGTTTTGTAACATATACAAAATTATAAAAATACGAAAAAAATAAAATATAAAAAAAAACGCAAAAAACCCGAGGGGGTACAAACGGTGTTTCAAGGGGGTACATATATCATAAGCCACTATATTTTACTTGGTTATATATTGTGATGTAGATGGTTGTACTACTAACTAATACCATTTGTGTGTTTTTTTAATTAAACGCAATTTTTTTTTGAAATTCATTAAAAAAGGTCGTTGTAGTATCAAATGCAATATAATTCAAAACAAATTCAACTTTAAGACTATGATTCAAGACTACACATTTCTTATAATACCGATGCTCTTGTTATGATTATTAGAAAATGACACGATACATTCTAGTCATGTATTAATGTTTAACTTGTCTTAAAAAAAGTGAATTTTGAAGTTAATAAAATTGTGTTTTAGAATGTGCATAATTGCACTTCTAGATTGTAGTTGCATTCGAGTCGTTATTCTTTATTCCTTTGTTGTAGTCGGTTTTACGTAACACCGTAGTGTAATGTCTACTTTCAAATTTCAACAATTCAAAATCATCTGACTTGTTTCTAATGCTATAGTAAAATCTACACTAGAGTGATTTATTTTACTAAAAAGTATTCTTTTTTACTTGTTATTATACCAACCAAGTTTATTTACTTCACAAATATTAATGTGGATGTGTTTGTGAACTATACTAATTTTCTCATAGCTTTAAAGGATAAACAATATATAAAACGTATAAGGAGAGGTGAGGTGAACAATCTAGGTCTAAAGATCAGACCCGCTCTGATACCATGTTAGACAATGAAAATCCGTAAGTTATGATTTATTATTGATCACCATTTATAATGGTGTAAACCCTAATGCCCTAAACTCACAAACCGGGCTTATGCCTATTTATCCCCTAATACATGTTAGAAGATAAAAAACCCGTAGGTTAGATTAGCAACCAAAACAAATACAACTTATAAACATTGGATCCAAGACAACTAGTTTTTTCTTTCGAAATGACATCTTTATCAAATTTTGAATTGTTGTTACAAAATAAACTTAAACTAGGTTAGGGGGTTAAATTACATTGTAATTTCTAGATTAGGAAATAGACTATACAACTATGAGAGCGATTAGATCTAAGAATTGCGCTTTTCAATAGTAATGATATTTCCTATTCTATTTAGGAATATCTTATGCTACACCTCAATCCTCATATAAATAGAGATGAGGGGATGCTAGTTTGTACATTCTTCTTTGCTCATTTCGTTGAATTAATACGAATGTAAACGTTTGAGGTCACCGATGTGTCTTGTTCTTTTGAGTCTATATTCCCGCTAGCTTCAGCTTAGTTGATTAGTTGTCCAACATTGAAGCATAACATAATTCTGTGTACTTGTTTTATATTTTCTCGACTCGATACATTATAAACATGTATTCATGTTTGTGCCTCTTGAACGATGAACAAGCATTGTGAATTTACTATTCTCCATTTCTTTTTTTTCCCTAACAAAATAAATCGTAAATATAACTCAAACCAAATAAAACGTAAGTACCAATATTCTAACCCTATCTAGAGGTGGTAAATGGGTCGGTTTGGGTTATGGGTCAAACAAGTCATGTTTTAAAAATGGGTCTAACGGGTCATGGGTCATACGGTTTGGGTCAGGTCGACCCACTAAATTATGGTGTTTTCATACATTTTTGAACATTTTATACGTTTCGTCAGTCCTTTTACGCTTTCGTCGGTTTTTTTAGTTTTTTAACGTTTTCATTCGATTTCTTACGTTTTCGCCCGTTTTTTACGTTTTCATCCGATTTTTTACGTTTTCTCCCGTTTTCTAACGTTTTCGTCAGATTTCTTACGTTTTAATCTGTTTTTTACGTTTTCGTCCGATTTCTTATGTTTTCGTCCGATTTCTTACGTTTTCGTTCGTTTTTTACGTTTTCGTCCGATTTCTTACGTTTTCGTCCGATTTCTTACTTTTTCGTTCGTTTTTTTACGTTTTCGTCCGATTCTTAATTTTCATTGTTTTTTCGTTTTCGTCCGATTTTCTTACGTTTTCACTGTTTCTTTACGTTTTCCGTCCGATTTCTTACGTTTTTCATCCGGTTTTTTTCGTTTCGTCCTAATATCTTACATTTTCGACAGATTTCTTACGTTTCCATCCGTTTTTACGTTTTCCATCCGATTTCTTAAGTTCCGTCTGTTTTTTTTAGTTTTTCGCCGTTTCGTAATATTTCTTAGGTTTCGTTTGTTTTTTTAACGTTTCGTCCGATTCTACTTTTCGTCCGATTTCTTACGTTTTCCGTCGAGTTTCTTAAGTTTTTTCATCAGATGTCTTACGTTTTTTGTCTGTTTTTACGTTATCATCCGTTTTTTAAGTTTTTTTCAGGTATTTTACGTTTTTGTTAAGATTCTTACGTTTTCGTTCGATACTTTTACCGTTTGTTCCGTCCGATTTCTTAAGTTTACGATTTCTTAAAAAAACAGACGAAAACGAACGAAATTGGACGTAAATGTAAAAAAACGGACGAAAACATAAGAAATCAGACGAAAACATAAAAAACGGACGAAAACGTAAAACATCGAACGAAAACGTAAGAAATTAGACGAAAACGTAAAATACCAGACGTAAACGTTAAAAATGGAGGAAAACGTAAAAAAAGCCAAAACGTAAGAAATATGATGAAAACGTAAAAAAACAGACGAAAACGCAAGAAATTGAACGAAAACATAAGTAATCGGACGAAAACGTAAAAAAAAGGCGAAAACGTAAGAAGTATGACGAAAACGTAAAAAACGGACAAAAACGTAAAAAACGGACGAAATCGTAAGAAATCGGACGAAAACGTAAAAAACACACGAAAACGTAAGATATCGGACGAAAACGTAAAAAAGACGAAACCGTAAAAAAAGATGAAAACCGTAAGAAATCGGACGAAAAAGTAAAAAAAACAGACGAAAACGTAAGTAATCAAACAAAAAGGGAGAAAACTAAGGAAATATGGACGCAAACACGTAAAAACGGTCGAAAACGTAAAAAAGACGAACGAATCGTAAGAAACTCGGAAACACGAAAACGTAAGATATTTGACGAAAACAAAAAGTTAATTGAGATGTTATATAATGTTTCGGTCTCTTGTTAAATTCGAGTAATATGATTCTCCATGGCTTCAAACTCGGCCACCACGGCATTGAGTTGAGCAATATACTCCCTAGAGGTAGCAACTTCAGAACGGATACGATCAACAAACCTGCGGATCTCGGCAATCTTTTGCTCCAAAAAGAACTTAGTGTACCTGGAAGGAGAAGTTTCACCACTGAAAATGATGAGATCATCCGTAACTCGCCTTGCAATCACGTTTTGAACACCCTCACCAGCCATTGGAATATAAATCAAGTGGATTAAAAGATAGATAATGAAAATCAACAATTGAAGACAAGATGGAAGAGATGAGATGAATATATGAGTGAAACTGGGGAGTATATAAAGAAAAATTAACGGTCGAGATTAAAATAAAGACCATCATTATGATGGTTAATCCAAATGGCGATTTCAGATACTAATAAATAGCGGTCATTCACACATACAGTGTTATATAGATCTATATTCCCCAAACTTCAACCCCTCATATTTAAAAAACACACCTATAAACCCCCAATTCTTTTAAAACACACAAACTAAACCCCTAATCGTTTATAAACATACCGAACTAAACCCAAAGTATACTCAAAAACTAAAACCGTAAGAAACAATTTTTAACGTGCATCTAATTACAACAAGACAATCGCTACATTTGTGGCACATTGTCAACAAAAATGTTTATATGCTTACAAAAACTTTTATAAAAATAAACACAACCTTCAAATTACAATAATTGCGACTAAGTAACAACCCACGACCTAGCCCGGTGTATAAATACAAGTATGAACTAACCTAATGCAAGTGTAGTTAATGTTTATGTCATATTAACTACACTTGCATTGGCAGCTTAAGCAAAATACAATATATACAAACACATCAACTAAACCTGAAGTAAATAATTAATAGATAAATTGAAATCCTTTACAAGATTATTTGCAGCAAAACAAAAGCTTAAATAGGTTATGCAGACAAACATAAATCCTTAAACAGAGTGTGACAACTTGAGCATGACATGCTTCACTTGGATTTTCGTATAACAATACCTTCACAATCGGTTCGATAGTAGTCATTTTGTGATTCATTACCCAAGTCACGTCGATTTACATATGGAAATATGTTATCATTATGCTAGTGAATGACTGTACTAAATTCATCATCGACTTCGTCATATGTATCTTTGTAATTCTTGGTAGGTGTTCTAAAGACAATAGACAATTTTTTATCTATCTGGTCTTTCACATAAAACACTTGTCGTGCTTGTGAGGCTAATATGAACGGATCATCCTTGTGGCCTAAACTATTTAGTTCTACCAGTGTATAACCAAGATTAGGATCGTGTTTGACCCCACCAGCTTTGTAATTAACCCAATCACATTTGAAAAGAGGAATTTGCCTGAAACGGTAATCTAGTACCCATATCTCTTGTAAAACCTCATAATAAAATGCTTTTCTTGTGGTTGCAACTTTTTTGGATATGTGAAGATCTACTGCCTCAACACTAACCCTAGTGTTCTGATAAACTATGCCATCATGACTTTTCATACGAAATGTATACCCATTGATGTTATATGCCTCGTATTTCACTATGGTGGCGCGTGGCCCATATGATATCCACCTTACAGTTTCTGATACACTATCTTTGGATATCGCTAACTCTCTCTCAACCTGAATTTCATTACAAGTATATATTACCTTTAAATTGCAGGAACAACAAACAAACAATTAAAGAATAGGAGTGTTTGGGATAATGAAATGGTGTGCTGGTGGACCTCTATCTAATGCCATATACAGGAGGGACACTTCACATTTTATCTCAACTTACTTCTATTTAGCAACAAACAAACAATTATAAACAACATACGAGTAATTACCTCTTCGCGTAACCACTTAGCAAAAGATTTACTGTGTTCATTCTCCAGCAATGCTATTCATTTACATGGGTTTTTTGTTTTCAAAACTTGCTTGTGTCGCCTGAAACAAAACAATGACTTTGATTCTTATATTTGATAAAGCATTTTAAGCAACGAAATAGACATGTGTTAGTAATACTTACTCGATATACGATACAATTTCAGATGTATTATGTATTACATACAAATGTGCTTTCTGAAAGACTTCCCCGGAAAATTCACTTGATTTGCCGGCCGACAATGGCTTTTCGTCCTCATTTTCATTGGTTACATGTTTATCAGGTGGGATACCAATAGTTTTCATGGTTTTATGATATTCGCTAAAAAAACTCTATTGTTTCTTCCGCGATAGTCTCCAGCAATGCATCCCTCTGGTCTATTTATGTTTCGCACATGTCCTTTAATAACCTTCATACATCTTTTGAAGGGATACATCCACCAAAAGCATATGGGACCACATAATTTTACCTCCCTAGTTAGGTGCACAGTCAAGTGTATCATAATATCAAAAAATGACGAAGGAAAGAACTTCTTGAGTAGGCACAGTGTCACAACAAGTTCCAATTGCATCTTATCTAGTTCTTACAAGCTGATTTCTTTCCTACATATAAATTTAAAGAAAAAGCAAAACCTGATAATAGCATATCTTGTGGGTGGGTGCATGATTGAACGTATAGCAATGGGCAAAATCTCTTGCATTAGCATGTGATAGTTATGCGATTTAAGGCCAATGAGCTTCATATCCTTTAGACTGACCAAACTAGAGAAATTTGAACAATAGCCTTGTGGTACCCTGATGTTGGATAACGTTTCACAAAAGATGTCTTTTTCAGCATTCGTTAATGTGTAACCTGCTGGAGGTAGTGTTGTTTTGTCTTCTTCTTGCCTAGCAAACAACTCTGGTTTTATCCCCAACTCTGCCAGATCCAATCGAGCATTCATTCCATCTTTTGTCTTTCCAGGAACATTTAGCAAAGTTCCGACTAGACTCTCACAAACATTCTTTTCTACATGCATGAAGTCAATACAATGTGGAACAGAATTATGCCTCCAATACCTTAGCTTTCGATACCAAATGTTGAATTTCTTCCAATATGCTTCATTTACTTGGTTTGAACTACCCTCATCTTCTGTTGTTTTCCTTTTCTGCTTTTGAATCTTCCCACCTCTGCCTCTCGTATCTTCTTGGTTTTCTGAGGTCTTATTGTTTGTTCGTTTTCCTTTTCCCTACTTATTTTCAAGATGTTGTACCTCGTTGTATATTTGTTCCTCGGTCAATGGATTTGGAGAGAGCTGAAATTCTTGTTGTCCATTAAACGCCTTCTTTTGCCTTCTGAACGGATGGTTGTATGGTAAATATTGTCTGTGTCCAGCATAACTTTGCTTGGATAAGGCATAAAGTCTAACACAGTGTGTATCTTTCCTACATACTACACAACCTTTGAATCCACTGTATGGGCAACCACATAATGTACCAAGTGTAGGGTAATCGTTTATCGTCCATAAAACAACGGCACACAGATTAAAGTTTTCTTTTGTGGAAGCATCATATGTATCAACCCTTGTCTCGAATAAGGTATGCAGATCATCAACCAACGGTTCTAAAAAAACATTGATATCATTTCCTGGGTATCCCGATATTAATACCAAAAGCATGATAAACTTTCTTTTCATACATAACCATGGAGGAAGGTTGTATATGACAGATAAAACTGGCCATACACTGAGATGCCTAGTTCCTGAGTTGACGTCAACCTCATCAGCCGATATTCCTAGCCGTAGATTTCTTGGATCTTTAGCAATTTTGGGGAATTTTTCATCTATGGTACGTCATGCCTGTGAATCTGCGGGGTGATTTCCATCTTCGTGTGGTTACTTTGTTTCACTCGGATGTTCTGGCAAATATCACAATGATATTGCGTAGGACTCTTGATAACAGCTTGTGAACTTGATGATGTTCAACAATTGTTTGAAATGGAATGTGTCCTAACGAGATTTAGATTTATCTCTTGGCTCTAGACTCGATTAGTGCATTTTGGTTTTAGTACTCGGAGGCTGGAGCATATTGCCACCTATTTAATTTTAACAAATCTCGGAGTGTAGATGTCATAGATAACATTGTGTATCTCCGTGACAAATTAGAAAGTTTCTGTTGAGAGAACCCGAATGGCTTGGAAGGGTGTGCATTGTTCATGGGTCCATGATGTCGTTTTCAATGTCAGCAATCAACTTGTGATTCTGACAGCATATGTATTGACCCGGTTTCTGCCTTAAGTTGTGTGGAGGGCTTCTTTCTTTAGACCCTTTATCCATACATTTCTTTTTCATTCTTCAACGCCTTCAATGCTTACCAAGACGTCATTACTAACACCTTGTTGTGATTGTTCCAGTGTCTAGTCAATCTTTGTCGGCATTTATTCCCATATTTCTTTCATCTCCAATCATACCGAAAGGAGTGTATTTCTAACTTTGGATTATCCTTGGGTAGATCCTCCGGTTCTGGTTGGATCATAGGATTGATTCCTAACCTAACCACCTTATGACTTCAGAATCGTCATGAAATTAAGATGTTGTTGGGTATAAGATTTTGAACCCATAAATTAAAATCCTTTTTCTTCAGCACATTGAGTCGAATAGATCATATTTTAATTACATTTTCCCCTTATTTTAAATAATAAACACTTAGTTTTTGAAATACCTTGTGATTAAAATATGTCTTGAAAATTCTGTGGGAGAAAATATTATTAGCATGAATGGTTTGGAACATTTTGATAATGTTTTGAATACATAAGAGTTGTCGTTGTTGATGTATCCAAAAACATTAAAACTTTGTTTTTCGAAAAACTCCCCCTCAAAAATAGGACCAATTGAGAAATTGTTGTCTTTTGAAAACATTGTGAGGGTTGGAGTGTTGAACACACAATTTTGAAAGATTATGAATTATCATCGAGAAATTCTTGAAAAATTGTGTTCAACTTTTTGAAAAACCAAATGTTAGAGGACTTCTCTTCTAACGGTAAGGGTAAGCGCACTGAAACGTACACTATCCTTTTTCTTGAGCTAAAAACATTGAATGTCTTGTAAGAACAGCTCAAGACCGAGAAAAGATGATTTTATCACAGGGAGGATAGTTATAAACCTTCCTTTATTTTGAAGTCGGGTTTTGTACTGACATTTGAACATAAACCATCTAGGAAAATTAGATAATGGAATGTTTTGAAACTATTTGCAAACTCTCGATCGAATTTTTTACACACCCCGTTCGTCAATTTAATCGAATTATCTAGCAGTAAATGTTTATCGATTCCACATGAAGGCTAAGAGACATCGTCGAGAAGAAGAAGATTCTTTTTGGAAATTTTTGAGTTTTTGATTTTCTGATTTTGTATTTTCTTTTTGAATTTTTTATTTTTCTGTATTTTGTTTTTCTAAAAAATTACTTCATGGTGATGTTTGATGATGATATCAGCAGTCTCATTTGTCAGAACTCCAGATCAGCTGGACGTCAAACATCTCATACCAATCCTCTGACAAGATATTAAACGTTCCTCAGAAGGGCTTTCGTAATACAGTATTAATATTCTTTCGTTGTCAGCTAATTGTATTTAGTTATGACAAAATATAATTCAAGGTATACCATTTTCAAACAAGTTCTTTTTGAAATGATACCGAGTATGGATTGTGCTTTTGTTCGGCGAATGTTGTACGGGGTTGCATGAGTTTGCTTATGGCTGACTGAGAGTCGCAATAAACGGTTTATTTTGGTGTAGTTGAGCCATAACTGAAGTTGTGGTCCTCTCCAATTACTTGAGCCACTTGCAGGATACTCGCCACATATCTTGCCTCTGCTGAAAGACATTTGCAGTGCAGTTCTGTTTCTTTGACATCAGCATTACTAGTTTATCTCCAAGGAAACTGAATCCCTCCAAAAGTGCTTTTCCGAGTATCAAGAATTCGGCATCATCAGCTCATGTAAATGCTGTTGTTAGTTCAAAGCCTGAATCCTTTGGATACCTGCAGTCCCAGTAATGAGTAACCTTTAGGTATTTAAAGTTCTTTTAACCTCCTTGAGGTGCTTTTGTGATGGTCGTGCTTGATAACGTGCACATGCATACTGCTTGCACTAAGTCTTGTGTTCTACTAGATGTCATTTAAATAACGTGACCCGATTTTACTCGATAAATCAGATTGGTTCTACTGGTTCTCACTCATGTCTTCATCTAGTTTGGGTTATGTTGCAAATGGTGTACCAATGGTGTGAATTGTCCATATTATGCTTTTTCATAATTTCTAAAGCGTACTTGGCCTGATTGATAAAAATACCCTTTGGGGACTGGTGGATCTGAAGTCCTAAAAAGAATTTCATTCTCCACCCATTATTTTAATGACATTTCAAATCTATGAGCATTTTACTTTTCATATTTTTTGAATATATTAGGGTTTGGAGACCCAATAAAAATTATGTCATAAACGTAAATCTGCACAAGTAAATTCTCTTCCGTATTTTATTTGATAAAAGTTGGGTAATTTGTTCTTTAGTAAAGCCTTTGGACCATCTTGGAAATGTGGAGTAAGTTCATCATACAGGCTCTGGAGCTTTGTTTTTTTTTCCATACAAAGATTCTCCTCATGAAGGTAGTAGACTTTTTTGGATCATCAGTTCCCTTTCTGGCTGGCAACATAAACCTCCTCACTTCAGTGGGGGACCATAAGAAATGCCGTTTTTACGTCATCTGATTTGATTGGAAAAGACTTGTGCTGCTGCGTGGGAACAAAAAATCCGAAATGCCTTCCATTGCGAGCAAATGGTTGCAATATGACTTCTTCAAAATCAACACCTTCGTCTGAGCTTTAACCTTTAGCTAAAAGTCGCGCTTTTGTTACGAATTACAGTTGATCTTCATCCTTCTTGTTCTTCCATAACCACTATTGCTTTTTAATCATCTTAGCACTCAAATGGTTTGTCGACTCGTTCCCAGACTTGTAGTATGTCGATTACTGATGAGTTTATCCTGCATTGCTTCGATCCATGCCGAATCAGCATTTGCCTGCCTTATTGGTCTTCGGTTCAATAATACTCACAGTTTGAGAGCGAACATAAACATTTCAGGATCTTGTGGCAACGTCTGTCGTCTTGTTTGAACTGGCATGGTTAGATTTCCACGAACTGTTCTAATGGCTGATCTCTGGGCTCCTTCGGTTATTTCATGACTTTGTGTTGAAATGAATGCAAATCGTCTTTCTCAAATGTTGCGTGAGGAAGACTCACCAAACTTCTTGTACCCGTGTAAATAAGATTGATAATATTCAGCTTCTTGAAACAATGCACTTCGAGTGCTTGATCATGTTGTTTTCCTCAGCAAGACCGTGTGTTGGATTGTAATAATCTTCAAGGTAAAGGATGAGAGAAATTCTAACCCTTGTTGTGTCGAATCTGACTTTTCTACTGTTAGGTACAACATTTTGTCTTGGGGCTACGGGGTCAGAGTTGTCATAATCTGATGCCTTTTGTCTTGAGGAAACGGGGCCTGAAGAGACCATTATCAACAGACATCTTTGTCGTTGTGGTGCGAGATCTGAACTGTTGTGATCAGGCATCATTTGATGAAGAACGAGGCCTGAACTGATGTGAACAGACGTCATTGCCATGAAGACCGAGGCTTGATCTGCTGCGATCAAACATCTTTTGAACATTGAGGAATGGGGCCTGAAGTGTTATTTTCAGCAGACGCCATTTGACATTGATGACCGAGGTTTAACGCTTTGTTTCAAATCGTCTTTTTTGATCATCCAGTATCAAATTCTTGGAGTGTTTTCTGAGACTATCTTTCTTTTTAGCAACCAAACTCTTGAGTCCTTCCTCTGTAGGATAGAACGATGTACTTGTACATTAAGAGGAGTACATGCATGATCATTATAGAGCTTGTTCGCTTTCACCATTTGTTAGGGATATCTGCATTTGAACCATTTAGGGGTTCACTTTCAACCTTTGTTGTGCTAGAGGCGAATGTCTTTCCTGTTGGAACCCATCTAAGACAAACAGTCTTGAGAATTCTACCCGTTGGTTGCCACCTAAGACAAGATCTAGGACTTGTTGTTTTCTCATGCACAGTGGTAGTCTTTTTGATTGAAAACCTATGTCCTTTTGGGATCTGTATTTTTGGTTCGTTGCAACCTTATGGGACTCTACGGGTTTGTTTCTGTTTGTTGTCTTATTGGATGGAACCTTAGCACGCGAGTTGACTTCTTTCAGGAATTTTATTACACAAGCGTCATGATTGGCATTAAAGACACATTTCTGACATGTCGAGCAAACAAAATGTTTGGAGTCAGAAAAATTTCTAGGGATCCTAGAGTGTTCATGTGTCTTTTTCTTAGCTTCCTCTAGGTAGTGATTATGAACAATGTCGTTTGAGCTATACCTAGATGAGCTTGGTGCAATCATGTGATGAGGTTTTGCAGGGGCAGATTCTCTTCCCTTAGGCAAATGATGTGTAGTGACTGGTTTGGACAAGTCGTTGTTCCATCAACTTGGGTGGAAACCGCTGTTTTGATATTCTAGGTCTTCAGATTAAACGCAGTCGGTTGTTAACAACGGATTGGTTTTTGTGTGGTTTGTCCCAAACCCGGTTTTCCAAAGATTGTTGGCTTTGCAAACTTAGTATGCACACTTCACTATTTCCTGTTTTTTCCTTAACTCATTTTTTTAATGCTGCAATTGCAAACCCCTTTTTCTGAATCTGAGCTAGTACATCAGCATTTTCATTAGACTTTTTGTTCAGTTGTTCCATTAAAGAGTCATTCTGGTTTTTGGTCTGAACTCGTGTCCTTTTGATAGAATCAAAAAGATCTTTGTAAGTCTGTTTCAAGTGCTCATTTTCTTTATGTAATGTATTTCTCTAGCGAGTAAGTTAGCCACATTTATTTGTTCAATTCAAAGTTTATTGTATTCAATTACATTGATGTCTTTTTTAACCTTGGCTGCATTACCTTTTTCTTTCAAAAATGACTTTGATTGCCATAATTTTATAACATTGTTTTCCATTTCGTAATTGTAGTTCAAGATTGATACAATGTGCTTCGAGTTTTCCAAAATCTTTTTGAAACTGGGCAACGGTCTTTTTGAGACAAACATTTTCAGACTCGAGTAATTGATCTGAGAGTTTAGTTGTCATGTTATCAGTTAATTTAGCAGGTAAAGGACGTATGTCATGACATTGTTCAGCATTCTGGTCAACCTTTCCTTCATTATTGAATTCAGGTTGCTCAGTATGTTATTGTCCTTTAGCAGATACATTATCATCAGCAGTCGTTTTTGTACCTCAGCATTGCTCTTCATTTTTACGGGTTGATATATGCATCATCATCATGTGCATCATTCAATGATCTGCTTGCTTGTATCCTCTATTGTGATTCTGTACCATGCTTTCAATGATAATAAACTAGCATCCAATGCTTTACTAGAATACAACCTATTTCCTTGTCGTCGCATCTGTCTTTCATTCACCCTGCTGTCTACTCGCATTTTATGCAGCGCTCTTTTATACATCGATTTTTAACGAACATGTTTTGGATAACGTGTATCAGGGGAATTTTTGATATCGAGTTCGAGTGTTTTTCTTGAGTGTGTTTCGTGTCTTTTTCAATATAATTCATCATTCAAATAAATCGTTGACTTGTATTGATCCTCTGATATGTGTCTCGAGAACTTTAAAGAAGCATGGATCCAATCTCTTGAAATTCGTTGTTATCAAGTTGCTTTGAAGTTGATCCATGTTTAGGAACATCGTGCCTGTGAAAGTCTCTAGATCTTGACAAAAAAGTGTCGTAAATGCGCGTTTGATCATACTCCGGTCTCGACTCCTTTTATGTAGTTGTTTTATTTAAATGACAACTTGAGGTGTGATATGAAGTCGTTGAAAAGATACCATGCAACTTTCTTTTGATTTGTCTTGAAATTAGTTGCATTTGTTTGTATTTCTGATATGGAACACGAAGATAAGGTATCTTTCTTCTCCATTTTATCGTGAATTATGAAGTGTGAAAATTGTTGGATCTTAAGTGGATGTGATGTGATTGAAGTTGTGGTCTTGTATGCAATTCACGTTCACGGGATTTTACATGTCTATGATTAAAACCGAAATAAAAATTTAACAGGTTTTTACAAAAATCAATAGAAAACCTGTAAATGATTTGATTCGGAATCAGCGGCCAATGGATTTTTTAATTGTCTTAAATACAGATAATTTTCTGGCTAAGGGTTAAAGCTGTTTGTTTATATAAGCTCACTAAACTGAAACGGCCTCTAAAAAATACAGATGGGCCGTGAGCTAGAACAAAAAAAAGTTAAACAAATTCTAAAAAAACTGAAAATGTCATAAATCATAGTAAATCGAGTGTTTTTGGGCCTCTAAGCATCATTATCCAACTAAAGGAATGGTTACAGCGTTGATCCGTCTCGTTTTTCTATACGATTTGACGAGGTCATGGGCTGAATCGATAGGACTTACAGGATCAAAAGTTATGTCTGTTTACTTGAAAAACCCTTTTCTTCACAAAAAAATTCTTAGCAAATCGCTGCCAATTAGTAACTCGCAGTTTGGTAACTCGCCGTTAGCAACTCGCCATTAGCAACTCGCCGTTAGCAACTCGCCGTTAGCAACCCGCCGTTAGAACTCGAAGTTAGCAAATATAAAATAACTCGCCCGTTAGCAACTCGCTGTTTAGCAACTCGCCGTTTAGCAACTCGCTGTTTTTTTTAGCAACTCGCTGTTTTGGTCAACAAACCGCCGTTGATTATTTCCTTAAATCGTGGATCTTGTCCCTTTCCCTTTCCAACCGCCATTATGGGTCACCCAGCTCGTTTTTTTTTCAAAATCACTCTAATAAAGCATTTAAGCCACGAACCAAAGCTAGATTTGCAACAATTATTAAGCGTTCTCCTAGAAGATTTAAACACACAATAACAGTATATCTTTGTAAATCTTCCATTGAAGCAACTCTCCACGAAGAACCACTAACCTTGACGAATACTTTCCTAAACATTAGAAACCGTACACGGCATAGTGATCCCCAAGTGCCTCCATTCCAAACAATCAAGCGAATCCGGCTGAATAAAAGGAATAGGAATCATAGAAAGAGAGGGGTACTTCATAAACCACTCTTGAGGCCACATCCAACTATCATTATGAATAGACTCATGAATAGTCATAGATAAAGAAAAACCCATACGATGAATATCACGGGCCGAAATAATATTCGCTAAAGGACATAAAGAACTCCAATGGTCAAACCAAGTAGAAACATCACCCTTACCAATTTTATACCAAGTGAATTGCCAAATTAAGGGACGAAGTTGTAGAATTTTACGCCAACCCCAAGTCATATTACCCCGAATGGGCACATTCCAGAAGTTTTGATCTCGAATTTTGTAGGCATGGATCCACCGAACCCAAAGAGACTCTTTAAGAGAAAGAAGCTTCCAAAGATGGGTCACCATAAGAGCCTTATTAAAGACATCAAGCTTCCTAATACCAAGGCCTCCTTCCTGATTTGGGAGACATACAACCTCCCAAGCCACTTTAGCTTTACCCTTACGCATGTCCCCTTGGCACCACAAGAAACCTCTCATTAATTTCTCAATATAACCATTGGCTTAGTCTAGTGGTTGTCACATTCTCTTACCAAACAAACCACCAGGGTTCGAACCTCGCTTGATACAAAATTTTAAAACCTTAATTCCTAAACCCTAAACCCCAAAAAACCCTAATGGGGAGAGAAATTTTTCTCTCCCCTTAGAAGGATTTCTGGCCGCCACTCCCATCATTCTCCGGTCATTAATCATGCCCTATCATAGCCTTTCCTGATCAAATTATTCGTATGTTCTGATCTTTATATGATCGTGCATCTTTATTTAGGGTTTTGGTTTTTATAGGTTTTTGGGTCGAAACCTTTTTTCCTTTTCTTTTTGATTTCTTTATTCTGGTTGTTATTGACCCATTATATGTGCATCTTAATTGATTAATCTCTGATTTTTCTTTTAATTGTATGTTAGTGGGTTGTTCAACTATGGTTTGTTGAAATCGCCGTTTGTAGGGTTTCGACTTCTGTCGTTGGGGACCCTGGTATATCCTTTATCTATGTTTAAATCTTGCCTTAACCTAAGTTACTGATCTCTTTGATTGGTGTCTTTCGTTAGGGTTAGGGATTTTTTGATCGATTGCTCCAGGGTTTGCCGTTTGGGTTTGGATCTGCTCGTTTGGGGTCGTATGATTGCATGTAATGAAAGCATGATGGAATTTGATGTTGCTGGGTTTTCGAAAGTCATATTATAAGTTTTTGTAATGGTGATGATCCTTTATTATCGATGCTTAAAGTGCAAGTATTGCTGGAAGTGTCTTTATGTTCCATGACGAATTGGAGTGCATTCCTATCAAGTATTGCCTGCTATTATGGAGACAATTAGACATGCGTTTCTTGGTTCGTGGATGCACTTAGGAATTGGAAGTTCTATGTCGTCTTCACTGGAGTAAAGCTGAATTCATCATCTTTGATTCTGGTTTGACGAATTGAAGTTGTTAGCTATGGAAACTATCGGAATTTATGGCTGAATCCCTATGTTTTAGGGATTTGGTTTGACTGGAATTAATGTGCATCTTGATCTATTCTTGGTATTTTGACGGGAATTAATTCAAGTTTTGACTAGAATTAATGTGTACCTTGATATAATTTAATTAAGCATTAATGTGGGTTTTGACTGGAATGATGCGCAATTATCTCTCTTTAATGAATGGATCATGGATGTTACATGTCTTTGGAAGTTGCTACGTGCATTGGAAGTTCTATGACGGATTCGACGCTGTGGGGTGGAGTTTATCATTCTGATATCCGTATAGATTAGTGTTAGGAAGTATTTGTTTTACTTTCTTTAGTTGTCATAAGAATGGTTTGTCATTCTTATGTTGTGGTTAGGTTAGTAGCTTTTTGAAGCTTGTATGCGGCCAGATGGACGGAGATGAGGGACTTCACCCTCATCCTTTGTACTTAAATGTTTTTTTTGGTGTAATATATTTACCGGGGAAACCCTTTACCCAAAAAAAAACTTATCAAAAGCTCCATACTTACCCTTCAAGTTGAGTAGTTTAACTTAATTACGGACAACTTTCAGTCAGGACATCCTTTGTAAAGTGGCTTCTCCGCGTCTAATAATAGTTCTTGAAACTTGGCAAGGTCATCCTCATCAAAACTTTCTTTTGTAGCATTAACCATTTCTACTGTTGCTGGGCCATCTGTTGGAATTTCTGAACCAAAATCCATGTCGAAATCCGTGTTGTCAAGAAACTCTGTTGTAGCATTAATAGGTATTTGGGCAGTTGTTGCTTGCTCATCCTTTTCTCTATGTTTATCCCATTTTGTGTAGCTTAGATCAATCCCGTATTTAAATAAATGAAACTGCACTTCCTCCACTTTATGCTCTATATGGTTTAAACATGTGGTACACGGACATGGCATCATAAGTTGTTGTTTTTTACCTCGTGGGTTGATGTTCCTCATCTTCTGCAAGTTATGTACTGCATACTTAATAAACGCTTCTACTCCATCAATATATTGTTTCTTAGTCCTACTAGTTCTTATCCAAGACTTGTCCATGCTATTGTTGAGGTCAAATGGTAACGTATATATCCTACAAGTTACAAATTAAACCAATATAAGCATCAAAGCATTTTGTGTATAATTACAATGGACAGTGGGTAGTGTAGTGGTACTCAAAATTCCCTTTGATCACAATGACTATGTCAAAACAACCCATTAACCCAAACAGTGCCTTATTTCCAGTTGCAACCTCACAAAAAATGATACTCATGTTTCCATGGGGAAGCTTAATATGGTATTACCGCTGCTAAGTGGTTTCCCCTATGATAATATATCAGAACTTACTCTTGATATACAACATAGATGCTTTTATATTATGTTGTTTGTCTGATTATTCTAAAAATGACCAAAGTATACACAACCAAACAAAGATACCACTTAATGTATAACAAATAAAATTGACAATGAAAAGTAAGCATAAGTTAACATTACCACATAATGATTTCCTAATTCAAAAAAGTACCTAATTTAGATCTAAATGAACCTCCCTTCGTTGTTGATGGCCGGACCGGCGACTGGTGGATGTGATTGGTGACTAGTAAATGGTGGAAGGTGACTGGTGGCTGTGACGTGACTGGTGAATGGTGGATGGTGGATGGTGACTGGTGGCTGTGATTGGTGACTGGTGATTGGTGACTGGTGATTGGTGAGAAAAGTGAGAAACTTAGGTGGAGG
Organism: Tanacetum coccineum; assembly: GCA_026074375.1. NCBI lineage: Eukaryota > Viridiplantae > Streptophyta > Magnoliopsida > Asterales > Asteraceae > Tanacetum > Tanacetum coccineum. The sequence goes on from BQNB010003441.1 coordinate 60,864, forward strand.
GAGAATTTGAAATTTGCTGAAAAAAATATGGGGGCGTTTTAAAATTTTTGGGGAAGGAAATACTTTTAAATTACAGGGGGCTTTTTAAAAATTTTGGGGAGGGAAATACCAAAAATTTTGAGGAGGGAAATACCAAAAAGGAAGCCACAAGTATCGAACCTCTGACCTCCCCTTTACACCAAGACCTCAACCATCTCCGCCCTTGGGTCTTTTTCAATTATACCTTGTTTTGTATTCCTCTTATAGACTATCTGTTTTGAGCTTATTTGCTTATTTTATTTTTAGCTGCTTATCTGTAGCTTATTTCTTCCAACTTTTAATTTCTAAACCTCTTAAAGACTATCTGTTTTGAGCTTATTTGCACTTATTTGCTTATTAGTAGAAATAGGGCTGCTTGGTTTAGCTTAGTTGCAGAGTTAGGGCTGTTGGGTTAAGCTTATTAGCAGAGTTAGTGGTTATTGGGTATAGCATATAACAGACTTAGTGGTTACTATGGTTAAGCTTATTAGCAACTTGGTGGATATTGGGTTTAGCTATAAGCAAGTTAGGGTTTCTTGATTAGGTTATTTGCTTATTTGCAACATAGGGTTTTTTGGTTTAGCTTATTTGTAGAGTTAGGGCTGCTGTTTTTTAAGCTTATTACAGAGTTAGTGGTTAATGGGTTAGGGCAATGTAATTGTGCTCTGTAATGTGGTTAAAATGTATGCTTGCATTTGCAACAACTTACCAGACTTTAGTTTGATTTTTACTTTGTTTTTGCAGAAATAATTGTGCTCACCTTCAGACAACTCAAATGACCACAAAGGAGTTTCTAGTAATGGGGCCCATCAATAACAAGTATACCTAAGGGGTAGGGGCCATCAATTTAGCAAGAACGTCTAGAGGAGTCCCATTCTAAAAGAATTGCTTGAATGGTATGGATATGACACTATTGAGGATTATCTACCAGTTGCAAAGAAGCCCATTCTCAAAGTCATCTTCAAAAGCCCTATTCCAATTAAGGGATGTGTGCTTAGACTGCTTAATGATGAAACATGGATATAGTGTGATGAAATTTTGAATGAGGACAGAACCGGATAGAGATTGCAGACAAGTCCAAATTGGAAAAGAAAGGTTTGATGTTGAAGGTGATAAAATGATTCATCATTTTGTTTTTTAAATTTTTTCTATGTAGGACTCATCTTAAAACATATTCAGGTAACATGTTACGTACTAATTTTGGGCAAACTAGACTTTTTATTAGCTGATCAAACAATATTTTCATGCACTACGTGACTTGTAAATCTGTTTATGAATGTAATTAATCAAACTTTCTTAGTTAATGTTTTTTTATTTTTTATAATTCTAGATACGGTAAACAGGAAAAAAATTATATGGAGTCACATACAATATTACAACTTTTGTAATAAAAGAAAGCTTTTTGTGTGATATGGTCATTTCATAATAAGCAACTGTAATCTTAGCAGCTCTAACAATCCAACAACATTAACTTTTCCACTGACAGTCTTAACTTGAACTAGCAGTAGTAACTTTCACTGGCAGCATTAACTCCCACTGGCAGCATTAACTGTATTACCAGCAGTAGTTTGGAGAAAAAATGTAGTTTTGGAGCCAAATTGCAGATTTTTCAAAAATGATTTTTTTAAATAATTAAATTTGTTTTTATGTTAAAGATTTGAGCCCAAAAATTTTATCCAAATTTTTTAAATCACCTAATTAAAATGCATATCAGTTTCCAAAACAAAGAGCCCTTTCATAATCACATAAACCCATGATTTTCTCTCTAAAAAACGACAGCAAACCAAAACAGAAAAATTCAAATCTCTATCACCATTACTCTCCAAGCCAAATCCTTTTTCATTACACATTGTTGCTCAAGAGTCCATTAAAATCAATCCATGTTCAGAATCATTTGGTGGAAATTCAAGCCGATGATCATGATCTTTTGTTTAATTATGATAATGAAAAATGATTAAATGTTAGTGATATGATCCGAGAAGTATTCTTGATTATTGAAGATGCGATAGAACCAACCAAGCCTGAAGCAGCGGATGGACACCAACCATTCGTATCTAAACATAGTTAAGAGGGGCATTTCCAGGCTAATATAATTTTCGCAAGTAATATGGCAAACCGGTGTGGTAATAAAGAACAAGGTAACCTTTAATGCGTTGAATAGGGTATCAAGGTTACACATAGTACTGTTTTCGAGTTTTTTAGGAGATCTGGTTCGTGAGCACATAGGTTTGAAGATTCTATCCTGGAAGAAGGTGTATAAAGAATCAAGAGATAAACTATGAGATGAAATCACCGTACATATATACTATTTTTAACCCAGTACTACATAAATTTATCTATGCATTTAAATTATATGCAACTAATTAACAACATTGTGTTAAAACTATGGCAGCGTATATGTGATTTTGACTTGACAGTCAGAAAGTATTGTAATGAATCGTCTTGTTAAACCAGCTAAGGAATTTCAGGAATGAAACTGAAAGTACAAATAACATATTGCCCAACTAAAATACAACCTTCTTGTACAGAAATGAAACTCGCCGACCACGTATAGTGCAATTTAAAAGACAAAGAATGGGTCGACTTTAGTAAACTACACGACCACCGATGCATACAAGGTTTTAATTAGGTCATCTTTATTAAGTCTATAATGTCCGTTCATAATAACATCAGTAATCATTCTCAGCAGCTTTAAACAATCCAAGCACATTAACTTTTCCACTGGCAGTCTAAACTTGAACCTAGCAGTGATAACTTTCACTAGCAGCATTAACTCCACTGGCAAGCATTAACACTATTGCCAGCAGTAGTAAACGACTCGGCATATATTTCGATTGAGTTTCTCACAGCAGTACTAACTTTATACTAGCATTACTAAGTAATACTAGCATAGTAATATATTAACTAGCAGTACTAACTATGTACTAGCAGTAGTAACATATTTACTCTAGCAGTACTAACCACTTAGTATCTTTTCCTTTGAAGATCATCAGCAGAACTATCTTTACTTGAGCATCATTAATCTTTAACAGCATCAAAAAGGCTTTTAATCCCAACACTTGTGAATTTGTGTTTTTAGGAGAAATCAGCTAGAGGTAAAATGGCGCGTTCCAAAAATGTTTATCATCATTAAATGGGACGAGGTGGATATGTTTTTGTGAAATAGAAAATGGTAAGATTTGTAGAAACTAGAAGGGGGGGGGGTTTGAATAATTTTACCGATTAATTGGCGTTTTAAAAGTTTGCTTATGAAATAGTTTGATTCGAGTTGTATGTCAATCAACCAACAATATGAATCACAACAAAACTATCTAACAATGCAAGTAATAAGTAAAGAGGTAAAGAAAGAAACGATCCAAACCAAGACACGAGATTTATAGTGGTTGTCGGCACGAAGCACCTCTTCGTTCCTACTCCACTCCCCGAGTACTCCACTCGAGATTTCACTATGTCAACAAGCTCCCTTTAGGCGGAGAAAACCGTTTACACGTCGCTTACTTACTTTTACGACACTAAGCTAGATGTCGAGTCCTAATCTTAGCTAGAACCAATCTAAGACTTCACTAAGTCTTTACAAACTCACAAGATATACACTCTTGGATTGACACATAATCCAAATCACACCAATATACAATATACACACTTGATCTACACCTTCTAATATATACAACGACCCAAAAGAAATGTAATGAAATGTTTGTGATCTTGAAGAAGAGAAGAGAGATAGATCACTTGATAACAATTCGTAGTAGAGAGAATATGATTGTTCTTCTCTTACACTTGATTAGAAAGGTAAGAAGGGAGGAAGAAAGAATTAATCACTTGAAACAAAATCAAGGAATGTTAGTGATCAAGATATGTGTTTTAGAAAGAAAAGAAAAAGAGAGAAAACAAGATCTGATAGAGAATTTTTGGGCAAGAGGAAGGTTTGTTTTTGAAATGGGTGGCCACAGTATTATAAGGGGACAAAAAAGACCGTTTGTTGGCGGTCGGTCCCAGGCGGCTGTCCCGGCGTCCCCCCCGAAACTAACAAACGCGGGGCGGACCCGCAGGCGGTCCCGGCGGTCCCGGATATATAAGGGGGCCGCCGCTAGACTCCGCTCCATTTTTTGTCCTTTTGTGGTGAAGGTAGTATCTGTATAATAGAATCTTCCATTTGGAAGGGAAAATTTGAAATTCAAAATTTTAATGTTTTTAATAAACCATATTCTTTTAATGAAAAATAATATTGTTTTTATATTTTTATAAAAACATTTTTGTGAAGTTAAGATTTAATGAAAAATTATTTTCTTGTACACTAATCATGTTTATTGATTATGTTTATCCATACCTAAGTGATTAATCCTAAGAAAAAGAATTTTTATGATTAGTTACTTTATAAACGTTTAATTTTATCGTAAACGTTTCACATTTGTTATTATCAAAACAATGAAGGTCGAAAAAAAAATATATATAACGTTTATTGACATGCTCCTTTGTATTAACAATCTCCCCCTTTTTGATGATGACAAAAAAACCATTTAGTAATAAAATTTGAAGTTTTATAAATATTAAAATGAGTTAATCTACTTCTCTCCCCTTTTTGTCGAATCCAAAAAGGTTGAATCGTCGAGTTGAGTAAGAGAAAGAAATCTATGATACAAAGACAGCCCCCTGATGTCAGCTCCCCCTTGTTCGAGACACCAGGTATCAATCTTAATGATAATTGTTTGCTACAAAACAAGATTATAGGTACAAGTGCAAACAAGCCATAGCATGGCAAATGCTCTTTTAAGGATTCCAAGTCCACAGACATCTGAAGCCATAAATAATGTTTCATTGAAATTGCATAGATAAGACATTATGTCACAAGGACTATATATGAGAATACAAGCATACAAAAAAATACATCACAAAATAAACATAACCTAACATAAGATAATTAGAGCATAGGTGAACATGAACTAAAAACAGAATACCTAAGAAGATTCCAAGAATCATAAATGACTTTTAACCAAAATGTCTTTCGACTACTCTTTATTGTAACCATTTTAGAAAGGTCTATGTTGAGGTGTAAAAAGGGTTGAAAAGCGTGTGGTTATAAGGTACACGAGATGAGCAAACATATATGGTTCATTTCATCCTCGAAGATTCAAGTGAAGGTGTAGGTTATGGGAAACCACAAACACAAGTTGATCTATGATATGATAGTTGTAGTAAAGTGGATGTCACCCCATGATAATGGTTTGAGCGATGGTGGTAAGGTGAACTGAGGGATTTTCAGAGGTTGATTAGTGATAGGATAGGGTGAATCCAAGATGAAGGGATGCTTTGGAGGGGTGAGATTAGATGGCCTGGAGGAACATCCATTAGGTTTGTAGAATAAAGGATTTTGAGTTTGAAGAGAGGTGGTTTATCATTTATAGGAGTTTGGTGAGATTGTAGCTTAATTGAAAGGAGGATGAAGTGTTTTCATGACTTGAGGTGGTTTCTTTTGTTGATGTGGTTTTTGATGGTGCATTAGGAGCACTTGGAGAAGAAGAAGTGGTGGTGGGAGAAGGTGTAGTGGCCACTTCTTCATCACTAGAGATGTTGACAAATAATTGTCTAGGAGGGATTATGGGTGAGTTGCTTTTCTTTGAAGGAGTGGATAAGGTGACTATGGTGATATCATGGTAGAGTGAAGTGAAGAAGATGAATGAGGTAATGAAAATTGTTCCTAATTTAAAGTGGAAGAGATAGGTTGAAGTAGTAAAGCATGGGGTTTGAGTATTAGGATTCCAAAATGTGTTTATCAAAAAGGAGAAATCATCTAAGCCTAGATGGGATAGTGGTCAACTTGCACAGAAATTTAAAGAGTCATAGCAGAAATCCGTGACCTTTTTGTTTTTTGGGGGTGGGGGGGGGGGGCCCCAAGTCCCTTAATTATAACGAGGCGGTCCCTATATATAGAGATTGGCCGCCCAGTGGTTTTAAAGGGGGCCGTTTTTCTGGAGAAGTGAATATTTTTCTAAGAAATTTCTAAAATGCTTAGATTAACAAATATTCTAAAAATTTAATCAAGCCAAATTCAATAAGAATCCTCTATCAAAACAAGTATCCGCTAAGCTAAAATCAAAGTAGCTTGTATATAATGCAGAGCGACATATTCATATACATGAGCATAGTGACATAAAAATGACCAAGAGGTGTATCAAGAAATATTTTCAAACAGATTTAGATGATAAAAATTGTATAGAACATCCAAGCTACAATATTGCCCGTGCCAAGCAATCTACCAAGTAGCATAAGTTTAAATTGTCTAAGCATAGTAATTTAGTAAGTAATATATATATAATAATGTCCTAAAGCAATTCCCTCATATCTCACTTCTAAACGACAAACTTCTCAAGTTCACTCCACAACCTTCTAAACTGCTTTCCGATTGACCGTGACTCCACACCACGATCTCATCTCGTAATTGGACTTGACGGTTGATGATTTCGGTTTGGCGGGTGTAAAATGGTTCAAGGTGAGGTTCAATGTTAGGTGGATTTTGAAAAACTTGAGGAACTTGATTGGTTAAGGAATTTACATAACGAATGGGGGGAAGGAGGCTGCAACGCGAGTCCCTTCGTACACATTCCTATCCCCATAGTCATCATTATCGTTGAGATGAGATGAGGATGGTTGATCGAAGGCGAAAGAAGAAGAAGTGGAATGACGACCTCTTCTCATGCCATGATACTCTTTCTTGTTACGCTCAGTTGAGCGGACAAGAGGATCATGACATGACGTACAAGACATAGGACTCGTTGTTTTAACTCGGGATTCTTCATTCAATGATGAATGTAAACAAGTGGGTTATATCAAACCATATGGTAGAAGTAACCACTTGCTTAGTTTACCCACTCCATTCGTTTCGCCATGTAGTAGGCAAGATTGAATTTTTTGAAGTGTACAGCACAATAAAGCATAAAACAAAGACATGCAGGAACATGATCCCGATTACCCCCCCAGACAGAAGACATTTTTTCTAAATAATTTCTTCCAAAGGTTTCAAAGATGGTTCAATTTCACGAGTTAGAACTTGATATTCAAGAACATCAATCTCTTCCACATGACGGATGCGAACGGACTTGTCCATCACGATTCCCGACACGGATAGATAAGATGATTCCTCTAACCGGGAAGGAAGGTTGGTTTGATATGGACCATCCGTAGGAATACCATATATCAACTCATCAATCAAGTGACTACATTTCGGTGATGGAGGCTTGACCTTTGAATGGAATTTTTAGGATTTGACCAAATTCCTCAAGAGTGAAGGAGAATGGCTTGTTTTAAATGACAAAATTGACAACGAATTGACCATTAGAATTATTGGTGAAGGTGAGTCGACAATAAAACTCAAGAACAAAATGAGGTACAATTTGTTCGTTGATGTCCAACAAACAATCGAAGTTGATTGACCTAAACTTAGCACGAATATGACTCATGTTTTCAAAATTGGGACTAACGACCCTTCCCTCATGAAAATATCATTTTCAAGATTTGCCATTGTGTTTCGTATTGTTATTTGATTAAAGTTATTTGATATTGAGGGTATGTAGTTTCTTGTATTTTGATGATCTAGAGCGATAGCACGAGGCATTGCCACCTAGAGTGAATTTAACAAGATCATGTGTTAATCACTTATACTTATTTTATGTTTTGAGTTTGTGCCTAATGTGTGCCTATATGCAACAAATGTGGAGTAACGATTAACTCGACCTAGTATAAAATCCTAAGAGTTAATCCAAACGCTCCTTAGTTTGATTTTACTCAACCAAACAAGTCTAAAACTACATATGAATTATGTATCTCTAAATTTGTTGATGAGATCATTATGCATGTATTTGAAAATGTTTTTGGGTTGTATTAACAATGTAAAATAATAATTTTATTGTGTTCCTAACGTGAGTGATTTTCGAAATGAAATTGGGGTTTTAGTTCAAAAATAATTTTTCGACAAACCTTAACAATGTATGCAAATCTTATATCTATGGGAAGCATATTAGTTATACATTGTATCCTAGTGGTTTTAATTAAACAAGTTCGAAAGAAAAATGAAAAATACCCAATTTCAATTTTTTGGTGTTCATCATAAACCCTAGACTCAAATGAAAGAAATAGTTGAAATGACTTACAATTGATGATCTTAGAGATGCTAGGGATGATTATTGGTGTTGATTTGATCTTGAATTTAAGTTTTAATGGTTGATTTTGATGTTTTGGTGGATTTGGGGTTGTGTTCGTCGCACCTACAAGTAAGGGGGTGTTTGTTTTTGTGTTTTGAAATTTTTTGTTTAAGGTGTACATATTCACTTCTGTTTTGACGGCGGTCCCATATCTCCTGGCGGTCCCCAATATATTGGGGGGCCGCCTATATGGGGGCCGCCCTCAGGCATTGATTTTAGACTTTGTTTTTGACACAAATTTGACTAGAAGGAGTGACAATTCAATTTGCATTTCGCAACTTAAACATGTTTAAAGTACTTCGGATGAAGTATTTAAGTTGTCACGACACGGAATGGAACACGGACTAGAATTGAGACAGAAGAAAGAGATGCGTACTCAATATGATTTATGGAATGTGTTCCATCATTCCTAAACCAAGACGTAGATAGTTAAACGATTCACGTTTAAGAGGTTTAGTGAGAATGTCGGCAATGTTGTCGACGGACGGTACTTTTTCGATAGATATATGTCCTTTTTGGACATTATCACGGAGGAAGTGGTGACGAATTTTGATGTGTTTGGTACGAGAATGTTGCACCGGGTTTTTGCTAAGGTCAATCGCGCCTTTGTTGTCGCACATGATGGGAACGTCGTCGAGTCGTACGTCGTAGTCGATTAGAGCTTGTTTCATCCATAGTGCTTGTTGACATGCCTTTCCGGCGCTTACGTATTCGGCTTCGGTAGTGGATATAGCAAGAGCGGTTTGTTTCTTCGAGAACCAAGATGTCAAACAACATCCCACGAACGTACAAATACCGCTAGTGCTCTTTCGGTCCACATAATCTCCCGCATGATCAGAGTCGGCATATACTACGGTTTCTATGCCGGTCCCCTTAGGATACCATAATCCTAAGTGCGTAGTGCCTTTAATGTATCGGAAGATACGCTTAACCGCTTCAAGGTGAGAGGTTTTGGGAGCCTCTTGGAAGCGGGCACAAAGGCAGACACTAAACATGATATCGGGCCTACTTGCCGTTAGGTATAATAAGCTACCTATCATGCCTCGATACTTGGTACTATCTACCGACTCACACTCTTCATCTTTCGTGAGTTTAGTATCGGAGGACATGGGGGTTTTCATTGGTTTAGAATCTTCTAGACCAAATTTCTTAAGCATTTCTTTAATATACTTAGATTGATTAAAGAATATACCATCTTCCATTTGTTTAATTTGTAATCCAAGGAAGAAGTTAAGTTCACCCATCATGCTCATCTCGAACTCGTCATGCATGATTTTGGCAAATTCATCACACATGTCTTGACAAGTCGAACCGAATATAATGTCATCGACATATATTTGAACAATGATGAGATTTGAACTTTTCTTCTTAGTAAAAAGAGTGTTATCTACCATTCCCATTTTATATTCATGTTTAATAAGAAAAGCTTTTAATCTATCATACCAAGCTTTGGGTGCTTGTTTAAGACCATATAAAGCTTTCTTTAATTTATAAACATGATCCGGTTTTTCAAGTCATACGGGGGGGCTTGCTCTCGGTAGCTCTGTATTAATCCTTTGTCAACCTAACATAACCTCGGGTTCCTTTTCCACCACCGGAGGTGGGGAATCGGAGGTCCATCGTAATGAAACACCACTATGAGTTGTAATTGCCAGTTTTGGGTGGTTGGTTCGTTCCTAAGGGTTTTTGGAATGTAATACTCTTGGTAAAGGAGATTGAACCTTGAAGGTTGGTTGGTGTGATATAACTTGCATTTGAAACGGTAGTCATTCATTTTCTAAAAAATCATGCTTTGCTATTTTCTCTTCTTTTTTTAGAATTAGAATTCGCTGTAAGAACTCTTTGAAAAAAATCATTTTGTTTCTTTGTTTTTTGTTTCTTTGAAAATTAATCCAAACTTATTTCATTTGAGAAAGTTATTCATAATCCTCTAATTCCTCGCATAATAGTCATTTTTTTGCTTTAGGAAATAATTTACAATCATTTCAAAAAAATCTGTTTTATTAGACAAAACAACTATTTTTGTGGAGGTTGTAACGTAAAAAACTATTTGATTGATTTTGTGTTTGGTTGGTTGGTGGTGGTAGGTGGTGCTTGGTAAACGTTGATTTTTGTTTATTTTGATGATTTATGATTAAAGCTTGTTCCATTTTCCAAGCTTGTGTTCCAACCCATCCGGAAAGCTTGTTCCACAACCAACAACACGGTTTTTTGGTTTGAAATAGAATTGGATCTCCCTTGGTATCCCATCTTTCGTTCTGATTGTTTTGGACAATTCGGATTGATTGAAACCCAGTGGGTTTCAATTTGACTGTTGGCCAAATTGGAATGTTTTGGTTTCTTGGAAGAAAATTACCAACCACGCGGCTGTATCTGGTGGTTTGTTGGAAATTGTTGGAAGGTTATACATGAAAAAAAACAAACGGGAAAATCGTTTCCTCCCTTCCTCCAACCCAGAGTTTTTAAAAAAACGGAACAATGGTTAAATGTGTTTGAAAACCACAAAGTGACACATACTTTACTCTTACTAACTTACCATCAACTACACATTCAAAACACTGCTTTGATGGGTGCAGAGAGGAGTGGAACAAACTAAAGCTTTTCATATTTCACATTCATTAATCATTTGGTTACATCCTTGAATCATCTTATCCTTATCCTCGAGAAGAAATGGTATTTTGTTGCATATATATCGATGAATTATTAGATAGGGAGAAGATTTAGAAAGAGGGAGCCCCTACACTCCGTACTCTCACAATCTTGAATTATTAGTCACAACGACTTTCTTTATCTGGAGTAACGAACTTTTGGACTTGCTTTCAAACAATAATCGCTATTCCTTTCTTGAGGCTTTTTTGTCTAAGAAATTGGGCCACGCCGCGGCGGAATCTAAGAAGGCATCTTGATCTAGGAATTCAAGGAATTGTAAAAAAGTATCAAAAGTTGGTGTAGTTCTGAAAAGCCATGGTGAGGACATTGACGAAAGGGAGTCCTTTAAAACTTTCCCAATGCTTCATTGAAGGTTCATTGGGTTTTTGGTAAAAAAGTAATTGATCTCATTCCATAAGTAAAAGTGGTTTTTGAAGGTGGGAATTATTGATTTATATGAATTATAAAACAAGGTCATTCCCATGTGAGAATTGATCTAATGAGTTCCTTCCTTGTCTAAAAAACTAATAAAAACCAATCTCGGGCTTTTCACCGTCTAGAGAAAAAGGAAAAAGCAAAAGCTTAAAATCGAAGTGTTCAGAAACTTCGGGAGTATGTCCTAAACGTTGAAGTGACTTTGTTAAAAAATCAAAAGAGATATGTGAGGATCTTGTCTAAATAAAAACACGTAAACCATAATAGCTTTGGGCACAAGATAATATAAAGGTTATTAAAAAATAAGCTTGAAATTTATTAGCATTATCGATTGGAACAACTATAATATAGCATCTTCAAATCTTCAATTGAACCCAGATAATTACCCATTCCCCTGTCTTCATACCCCTCGATGGTGCATTGTAACATTTGTGGCCATTGTTTCGAATGTCGGGCCATTGGAACATATGTTTATGATCGACATTGTTCTTCTAAATCACCAAAATTTTCAACAACAACTGGAAGATTTTGTTGTTGACGACTTCTCTCTTCGAGATTGCGAACAGATGCGCATGGAAAAAGAAAAAATCTAACAATTAAAAATCAAAACTTTACACTAATATTTTATTTTTTTTTTAAAAACAATGAAATTTTATAAATGGTTACACTGAAGAGGGACTTAAAAAACCAATAATTAACTACAACTTTACTTCAATTCACCGGTAGCTCTCTTGAAAATTTCTTTTCACAAATGTGAGCCGTATTCGTAGAGACACAAATGACAAGTGTTAAATAAATCTTTGATTGCGAGTTGGGAAGGAACAATTGCAAGTTCACCGAAAATGAAATGATAATATCACAATAGAAAGATATTATTTGTTGGTGTTCGATCAACCCAAACGTTGTTTATTTTAATTTCTTTTTTAAAAAGAACATTTTTTAAAAATATGTTTTTTGATTTATTTATTTTTGATTTTTTAATCTTTTTTATACTATTACTAAAAAGAAAAGAAAAAAATTTTATTTTAATACTTTTTAAATTTAAAATGATTTTTTTTTTTTTTTTTATTTTTTTATTTTTTTTTTTTTTTTTTTTTTTTTTTTTTTTTTTGATTTTGAATTATAAAACAAACAAACAAGAATGAATTTTATGATTTTTTTTGGATTTTTGAATTATAAAACAAGAATGAAACTTTCGAGGACGAAAGGATCTTCAAACCAAATCAGCAAACACAAAACGTAAGAATCTTAACACTAGTCCCCGGTAGCGGCGCCAAAAACTGATTGTGTAAGTTTTATACCCGTAAAAATATATATAAAATATAATACCTTTAAAAGAGTAATTAAGAAAATTACCAAGTTACCCTTGATAAAATTCACTCTCAAAAATTTATATAATATATATATAATACGTATATAACCGGGTAAGTATGATCACCCGGGTCGTTATCCCCAATGACTAGTGCAATTGAAACCACGTTTAGTTTCGGATCCTGATTTGAATGAAGCAGAGATATTTGATTTGGAAAGATATGAAAATAAAATTTAAAATGAACAATTAAACAAATACGGAAACGCAACTGTTAAGCAAATAGACTAAAATTTAACCCTAAAAATGTAAACTAAAATTTCACTAAATAAAGAAAAAGTGAAGAAAATTATTAAAATTAAAAGACCTAATTTTTTTTTATAAAAGACTAATTAATCTAATTAAAACTAACCCTAATTATTAATTGAAACTAAATAATACTAATTACTTAACTAAAATAGGGACTAATGGTGTAAAAGGGAAATGGATTAACGAAGTAAAATTCTTAAAAGACAACGGATTAACTGAATTAACAAAGAAATGAGATAATTACAAAACCTACCCTGAGGCCTAACCCCGACTACACTAACGGTCCTTTTAAAGCTTAAAAATAAGATGAAACTAAAAAGTGCTTTTCAGCAAAAACTTAAAGAAACAAAGTTATAAAATAAGCTGAGGAGAACAATGTTAACAAAAACACTTAGGGCTGAAATCCACTAATAAGCTCTTAAAGAACTTATCTTTAAACAAGGGCTTAACCCTTGGTTTTAGAAAATAAGCTATAAAAAACTCAAAACTAGTTCAAAATGAAAAAGGAAAGAAGTTCTAACGAGCTTATGATATGCTTAATCTATAAATGCAAAGAAAACTAAGCTAGAAGTACTTTTAAACTACTGAACTTAAGCATGAAACAAGCAAACTCAGGAATTAAGCAAGTAATTCAAAATCCAAATAAGCTAAAAACTATTTAAAAAGCTAAACTAGACTCTAAAACTTACAAGATTTATTGAACTACTTATAATCTATCTATATAAGCTATAAAATTTAGACTCATTAGCTAAATTAACAAATTAAAGTTCTTCTTAAGTTCTTACTGTTTTTGGTATTTTCAGGTTTTTTAGTGACTTTGACAGCTGAATTAAGCTAGGTAAATAAGCTAGAAAATAAAACCTAAAACTTAATCTATAATAAGCTATATTAAAACTCAAGTCCTACTAAGTTTGATAAGCTAAATCCTAAAATTACTGTTCTAAATTAAGCCAAGAAGTCAGTAGTAGTAACTGAGGTTACTACTGCTAGTGTAAAATTTCAGCAGTACTAACTACTTGTTAGTACTGCTGGTACAATTGGCAACTAAATTGAACTAGGAAAGTAGCTAGAAAATACTAACTAAGATTAAATCTATAATAAGCTATAATTAGACTTAATCCTACTTGAATCTAAGCATCTAAATCTTACTTAAACTTAACTAAAAGCTATACTAAAAGTGGCAGTACAAATTGTGACAGCAGTACTTTCCTTTTGGTTAGTACTGCTGCACTTTACACAAGTAAAACACTATTGTGCAGGTTCCTTAAGGGAACTCCTGCACTCAAATACACTCTAATAGAGTGTATTAACTAAATGCAAGAAAAATCACAGCCTAAAGGGCTTAGGATCAAATTGACACAATAAAAACTTAAACAACAAGCTCCCCTGGTGCTGAACACTTATAATAAGTCATTTCTTTTGAAATTTTGAATTCTAACTTATAAAAACTAAATGAAAACTAATTTTAAATGAAAACTTAGCTGACTTAAGCAAATAGCACAAATGAATTTGACTTTTAGAGGTCAAAGTGCACTAAACCAAACACCCCTTTAATACTATGACATGTTTGAGAAAAGCTCTTTAAGAGAAATCTAATGAACAAGTACTGAATTTCAGATAAAAACTAGCTTAGAACAAACTTAATTAACAAAACTTAACAACTAAATAAGCCTTAATCTAGGATCTATACTATGTTACTATATTTTTGGTTTTTTAGAGGTTTTTAAGACAAATATAAGAAAGACTAAGATATAAACTAATTTAATCAAAAACAGATAAACACTTATGATTATTCAGCTAAATTATACTAAAATAAGCATAATAAGCAAGAATAATAAGCAGTTATAACATTTTAGCTATATAACTAAGCACTTTAAAACTGAAATGAAGAGAGAAACTTACTTAAACCTTTAGCTAAACAAAAGGTACCAATTAAGGCAGCTACAATCCTTCCAAGTTAAGATCCCCTTCCAAAAGCTCTAATCCAATAAGATCCATGTAAGATTAAACTGATTTAGGTTTAGGTTAAGATTAATACTTAATTAATAGCTCTATTTCAGCTTATTTAGACTGAAAGAGCTTAAAATGAGCTTATTAGCTTATTGAGACAATTTAGCTTATTAAGAGAGCTTTTGAATAACAAAAAAAGAGAGCTTATGAATGACTTAAACTAAATTTCATTAATAAAAGTTACTGATTACATTACTTTAAAAAGAAAATTACATTTAAGAGAAATACAAATTTAAGCTAGACTAAAAATTACTAAAAACCTAGATAGTGTGTGTTTGAGAAGTGAGGCCTATTTATAGGTGTTTGATGAAGCTTCCAGACCCTCTTGCCTTGCTCTCTAATCCTTTAATCTCTGCCATTCATTTCCCAATCATTTGAGCTTCAATCGTGGCGTTGATCAAATGGTGGGACACTGAGGATTGCCAGCGTTGTCATCTTTTTATTTGGATGCATTTGTGCTTCTTTTGTGAGTATTTTAGCACAAAAAACCTGCGCCTCTTTGTGCTTTCACCATTGTTGATGTGGCTCCTCTTGAGTGCGAGCTAGTAAGACTCTTGATTTGTCCCTTCATTTGTGATGTAGACCTCTTGAATTGACTTAAGCACCCTTTAATTTGAGAAACCCCTTTGATTTGAGTAAAAGGTAACTTTGGGACGATGGGTAAATAGTAAATGGGTTTGGCGCATTTATTTGACAGTTAAAACTGTTAGACTTTGGCATATTTACACTTTTAGTCCCTCTCTTCCTTTTCCCTTTTTCAAGTTATAAATGACTTTCGGGAATTGCAAGATTGGCCCTTGTGGATGTTATAAAAGGAAATGGGCTAAGGTTTTGGGGCTTCGGCTTTATACTCTTTTGATTCTCGTGTCCGTGCTTGCTTGCTTTTGATTGTTTTCTTGTGATTTTTGTTTTATCCATACCTGCACACACAAAACATAAATACAAGCATAAACTTGCCATTTTTGGTCCGTTTTGGGTTTAATTGGGTCTTTTTAGGCATAAATGGATATGTGTATTCTACACTTATCAACCACGTATTGGTCGACACCTTAGGAATGTGAGCGTTATCAGTGTCCTCCAGATCTGAGACGTGCCCTTCATCCTGCATTAGAATGTCATATGAGGATTGTTCAGAATGTTCTGATTTGGTATCAGATCTGGGCATCAAAGAGTCAACAACAGCATCTCTTGTGTCAATGATCTGCCATCCAGTTAAGGTAAGAGCTGGATGTTGTTTGGAATCAAAGTTATAACTCTTGTCAATAATATTCATGTAGATTATGCGGAGTAAATGTGGGAAGGCATTTACTATTCAGCGACATCATCCTGCCAACTCTCGATCCCATCCCTACGATTTACAAGATCTCATCAGTCCATATATATGACTAAATCTTTCCGACATTCAAGACGTCTCGAGATGCTTATCACAATCTTCAAGATGATGATATTATGAAGAATATCTTTAATTCAGGAAGAAAGAAGAACAAGGTTGGGATGCGGATACCAGCATGGATGATCACGAGATGAGATGAAAGCTATAACGAAGGCATTATAAGATGTAATGCAAAGGTGTATGGGTAGATGTTCCTCTGACCAGTCACACCGACCTGAGTCTACCCAGGGAACGCATAGGACACCTAGCGCCCCTAGGTCACCTAACCCTGCTACGGAGACAGCTGAGTCAAGTGTTCCAAAATGATCAACTGTGATTCATTTTTGATTACCGTCAAGGCAATCTGCACGACTAACACCACCTGTTCCAGTGCCATCAGCAGAAAAAGCTGATGAGATGATTTTACAAGACATGATTCAAGTAAGTCTTGCTGAGCACAAGAGTCGTGAAGAACAAGAAGCAAGAGAAAATGTGTCAGCTGTATACAAGCACATGCAGATGAGAGGATTGAGAAGCATGTTGAAGATCCTGAGAAAGTTGATGATATTCACCCCCCTAGGCCACATTGCGCACTCTATTCCCGACTCTAGTTAAGAGCCCAGAGTGATAAGGAAAGTCCGAAGTGGAGATAGTTTAGGAAAAAGCAGGAAGAGACTACAAAAGACACGGGATGTAGAACCCATAAAGACCTCCAAAATATTTGTTTGTAAGATATTACCCAATATTGTTCTACTATTTAACAGGTTCATATGAACCAAAGTTAACAAAAACCAATCGTCTTCTATCATTGATCAAGGCAAAACCCAATCGATTCAAAAGATACAAGAGTTTCTTTCATGAATTACAGGGACGATATGGTTACTTATTTGCACATCTCAAGAAAAGGTTCATGCCACGGACATCAAGTGATCAACTTGCTGATAATCTTCATGATGTCATGATGGAAACGCTACCACACAGTTGGTGGAAAGAGAAAGTACGAGCAAGTTAGAAGGAAGTTCCTGCCAAGTCGAGATCAAGATCCTGTGTATCATGCGGAAGTGTTGATAGCGAGTCGCGCAGGAGAAAACGACTAAAGAAGAGACGGAAAGATTAATCTCTAAAGCTATCTTGCAAGAACGTGGGCGTATGCAGGCACATATATCATCACAGATTCAAAATGCAATTGACAATGCTATTCCTTCTTTAGTTGATGCATTTGTACGCAGTTATATGTCGGGTCATATTCTTCATGTTTCAGAACCGGAACAAGTTCAATCATGCGCAGAAGTGTTTTCCAGAACAAAACAACATAATTGTAACCTTGCTATGAAGGAGGCGGTCCTCTGTTAAACAACAAGAAATCGCAAGCTGGTTAGCTCTCCCCAGCTAAAGTTTGGAGAAGCCTCAGGTACCATAAACTGTTTTGTAGATCTTCTGACGTTCGCATAAGAGAACCAGGATGATCCTCATGATGAGCTCATACCTGAGGGGAGAAAGTGCAAAAAAAGCAGAAGGACATCGAGAGAAGCATATGTATCTGGAGAGTCATCGTCTTGACACACACACACACAACAGGAACGCGAAGTCCTTCTACTTCAGTAATCAAGAACAAGATATGAATTTGATTTCTGGACTGATCTTATGCTTCTGATGATGAGGAATTCCAACTAAAGCAGTAACATAAGACATCATGGAAGAGATATCTTTGACAATTGATGAAGCTAGTGAAGAAGAATGGCGATGAACAGACTGCTATGACAAAGAATGTATTCTTCAGAGGATGAACATCAGTATCACATTGATCAAATGAAGAATTTCTTGCAAAGTGACATTGTTTGGGAAAGCAGAAAGGAAATTCTTGTCTCTCCGCATCCACGAAAGATCACACCATTAGTTCAAAGCTGTCAAAGAGATCCTGAAGCTCACACTATCTCTGATCAATCAAGACCTTTTGTACTTAAAGAAAGGAAATTCAGGTCCTGAGAAGATCGTTTTGTCACTTCATAAATTTCCAGCAATTGTCTTCAATGATGATGATATTGAAGAACGGACTTCCAGATGGGTTAATAAGTGTATAAAGAAGTTTAATCCTTATGCAAGATATGGTGTTGAAAAACTAGAAGAATCCTCATGCGAAGATTTTCGGCGAGTAGAGAGAGGGGGGTAGGCAGAAAGAACCGTGGAGAGGAGGAGGCCGAATGGAGGGAGGAGGGAGAATAGGGGTGTTGCGGGAGGGAGGGGGGGGGGGGTCTCTAGGGAGATGCGGGGGTGTTCCTGGCATGGGGCAAGGGGGGAATGGGACGGGGAGAGTGGGGGGGGGGGGTCATGGGAACGTGGGGGGGGGGGGGAGGGAGGGTGGTTGCTAAGAGGATGTGGGGGTTGGCAGGTAGAAAGCTAATGATTGCATGTGTTCATTACCGAGCCAGATACAAGAACCGTAATAAGAATACCTTTGAAGACATGTATCTGCTGATCGTGAATAACAAGGTACCTGATTATGCAAATACATGATTGCTATGGTCTCTATCAATGTTCATCAGGAGTTCAGTGATATGGGAAAGAGTGCATGATTTTCAACTTGGAATCCAAAAGCTATCAACAGAAGTTAATCTCACTGCACTATAGTATAACAATTACATCCTAGAATTAAAGAATATGATGTATTTTCTATTGTCTATAAGCCCGTACATGGAATCCTTTACACTAATAGCAAAAAAGAGAAAAAGGTGATGAGACATTCAGAGATACATAAGTTTTGTGATGCAACCCTGAGAAGAACGCTTGAAGGACTAAATAGTTATTATAATGATGTCAAGTATGGCTATGTGCAAAAAGAACTCACAAATGATGAAGTTGAGTTTTTCTTAAGTTGTTTGATAAAGAGATTGAAGTTCGATGAATTTAAAATCAAGATCAAATGAGACAGATGGGAGATGTACTGAATAAAACCACTTTGGAACCAAGAAGGGAAACGCCCCAAATAATCGACCCTAGGGGAGATTGTTAGGTTTATGAAAAGTGTCGATTATGTGGTTTTATTATATTTTGTTATTAGACTTTATTTTGTTTAGTTTAACATAACTTGTAATAAGGTTTATTATGCTTTAAGTAAGAAAATAGCATAATATCCAACAGTCTAGGGACTAGAATGACAAGTTAGGAAAAAATAAGAAGGAAGCCTCCCCCTCTCATCTGCCTAAAATAGCCCTCTAATCTTCATTAGGGTGATGCCCTTGAAATCAACTCTCATTTTTCCCTCCCATAATAAAGATTTAATTTGTTTTCCCTTTACTTGCCCTCATTCTCTCTAATCTTACATGTTGATATGATTGATTCGAGATTCATGTGACCTATCATTTTTAACTCACAAATTCTCTCAATTCTTTTACTCACTAAATCAATCTGTCTATTTTCACTAAAAACAGCTTTTCCATCATCAATCTAACATTTTTCTTTGCTTTTTCTGCAAAATGTTAGTCCAAAAACCAAGAAAACACAAGCCATAACAATTTTCTCAATTATCACAATATTAATTATACCAGCAGTATTAAGTATAACTAACAGCATTAACTCAGCAGTATTAAGTATAACCAGCAGTTCTAATTATACTTAGCAGCAGAAACTCTTAATGTCCTAAATAACAGTACTAATTCATACAAAACTTTAGAAAAACATAAAGAGATAAATATTCAGAGATTTAACATTCCAATACACACAGCAATCAAATATGAAACTACTTACACATCAAAAGCTTTTGTAAGCAAATCTCAAACATTCTTTTTAGTATGGATTTTAAAACATTGAATCAATTTCTTTTCATTGCAATCTCTAATAAAAGTGATGTCTTAATCTCTATACGCTTTGTTTTTTGATGAAAAACAGGATTTTTTTTATTCTACAAATAGTACTTATTGTCAATAAAGATCTGGTATGCATAAAAGTGTACCCATAATCAATAGTTGATTCTAATCCAAAGAACTTGTCCCACCCACAACCTTAAAGCAGCCCACATATCATCACTTCTTTTGTGAATTTATCAACCACTATTCAGTTTCTTGTACTGCCATGATATTAATGGTACCACCAGAAATTGACAACCTCCTGTTGTAGACTTCCTATCCAAGCTTGCTCCAGCATAATCACTATCAGTGTATGCTACCAAATCAAAAGGAGAAGCTTTGATACTAAAGCCCAATTTTGTTGCCTTTTTAAGTACCTAAAAATTATTTTCACAGCATGAAGATGTGAAACCTTTGGATTGACTTGGTATCTAGCACAGGCACACACTGCAAACATAATATCAGGTCTTGAAGATGTAAGATACATCAATGAACCAATCATTGACCTATACATATGAACATCTACTTCTTCACCATTTTTGTCCTTGAGGAGAGGCTTTTGAGTTTCTATTGGTGTGCTTGCAGTCTTGACTTCTGTAAACCTAAATTTCTTTAAAATTTCACCAACATATTTATCTTAGTGCGCGAGCGCTAAATATGCCATCCTTCTTCTGCTGCACTTGTAATCCTAAGAAGAATGTAAGTTCTCCCATAGAACGCATCAAATTTCCTTATGCATCAATTCTAAATCATTGCACAAATCCTTGGCTTTTGTTGTCAACCAAAGAATGATATCACCACATACACTTAAGAACCACAAAATATCACCTTTGTATCTTTTGAAGAATAAGGTCTGTAAATTTTCCTCTTTGAAACGCACTGTCTAACAATATAGTTGACAAGTTTCATACCAAGCTCTAGGCTTGATGTAATACATACAGTTGCTTTTTCAACCTTATATACTCTATTAGGAAAGTCTGGATCTTCAAATCCTGGTGGTTGACATACATACACCTCTTCTTCAATTTTCCCATAGAGAAAAGCACTTTTTACATCCATTTGATACACCAAAAAATGTTTAAATGAAGCATAAGCTAAAAAGCCTAATTGCTTTCAATTCTTGCAAACAGGGCAAAGACTTCACATAGTCAATCCTTCTTCTTGTGTGTATCCTTAAGCAACCAATCTTGCTTATATCTTACACAATTTCCCCTTTTATCACTTAGAGAGAGCGCGACGAGAGCGCGCAATCTAATACCCCTCACAACACACAGCCCTATTTCCATATCGCGGTTAAACATACACACACACACAGAGCTAAACACACCTTGTAAACGATACTCGCGCCACTCCCTCCTCGTCAACTCCTCTAGCCCTTTAACCAGCACTACTGGCACAGCGCGCGCCACTACTCTCCCAGCCTCCCATCGTGCATGAACAATCCCTACAATCTCTCATATTCATCCTCAGGGTGGTGAGGAGACGTGAGCGCGAGTGGAGTGCGACATACACAATACACACACCAACACACACAACACACCACACACACACACACCACACAAGCCGTTCTATGTCCGAAAGATTCTTCTCATAGCTGATAATCTCTCTCTCTCTCTCTTAGTTCCGATCATATAACTTACTGACTTCACCTATAGTTTGTTTCGCACAACACACACTGATACGTTATCACTCTCTCTCTCACTCTCTCTCACTCTATCACTGATAGCTAGCTGTCTGCGAGGAGACTTATGACTTCGATCTCACACAATTACCAACTAGTCACAGACTGCGACCATCTTGGCGATACTCAGCCTCTGATGTCATCTCATTGTCATGTCGCCTCTGCAACCAACATCTTCATCATCTTCAAATATGCTAGAATCGTCCAAGCAGCATTAATTTGGACAAAGGGAAGTTCAAATGCTTGGTGGTGGGGGGATATATGGCCAACTAAAATTTAACTTCATTAGTGCTAGCGGGGTGCATGAAAATGGTATGCATGTTTTCATGTTCATTACTTCTCTTGGTTGCAATACATTCTATATGTTTGTGAGTGTTTAGGTATGCAATAAGGTATTGTACAAATCGATTTATGTGAAGGGTTGGGAATGTTTTATTCATAAGAACTAGTTGGGAGAACTTAGGGGATATTGGTGGTGATGAATGGACATTTAGTGGGTAAATATATTTGTTATAGGGGTTCACACAACACACCATGCTTGATTGAAATTACTGGATTATATTAGGGCGTGTGTAATGATTTTAGGGTTTGTAGGGGTAAGGATTAAAGTATGTTGATTTGGTATGGGTTTGGGGTGATTAAATTATTAATTGGGTCTTAATTGTGTGGAATTTCATTATTATTTTATGGGGTATAGTTAGTTTAAGTTGTTGATTGGGGTATTAATAGTGAATTGGAAGAATTGTGGTAGTAGTTTTTGATTTTAAGTTTATTTGAGTGTTTAATTGTTTGTTTAATTAATATAGTTAGATAACATTAGTGTGGGGAAATTAGTGAGAGTTGGGTTGGTAGTATTGGTTTTTTTATTAAATTTGGGTATATATTTTGGTTATGGGTGTTGTAATTATGTTTTGTGAATTGGGGGTAGGGTTTTGTAGGTTAGAGTGTATATATTGGGGATATGGGGGATTGATGGTGTTAGGAGGGGGGAGGAAATTTGTTGGTGGAGAAGCGATCTCGGGGGGATGGGATCTATAATAGATGTGAAATGGTATCAATTTTTGGTGGGTATTGTGAGAAGGGATGATTAACACATGGGGGGGTGGTGAGGCGTGAATGTAGAACATACAGGGGAGGGAGGGTGGAGACATTTTGAGCGAAAGAGACTGATTACAGATATCAAATAACCTAACGTAAACACACACACGATGTGGTGTATATATATATATATCTCATATATCTCAATTGGTATGAGGGGGATTATAGAGTATTATAGATTTAGGTTGGTCTTATAGTGAGTTGGGTGAGTGATTGTTTGTTTGGTAGGATGGTTGAATATTGGCAGATGAAGGTGAGAGTGCGTGTGAGAGGGAGGGGGTAGAGGGGGGAGTGAGAGGGGGTGTAGTGGATATAGTAGGTTGATGAGGGGTATTAGTGATTTATGAGGTAGGATGTTGTAGGGGGGATTTGGGGGGGGTAATTTGTTGAATGGGGATGTGATTGGGTTTTGGGGTTAGTGGGGTGGTGAGAGGTGGTTGAGGATTGTGAGAGGGAATGGTGGAGGAAGGAGTTAGGGGTTTATTATTTGGGGGGGAGTGATGGGGATACTCTATTAGAGGGGGTTTTTGTTTAAGAGGTATTTGGGAAAAGGTTTAGTTGGGATGGAGTAGTAGGTTTGGGTTGGGTAAGTGATGGTGATTTAGAGGAGTGGTAGTTAAGTGGGTGGTGAATGTGAGAGAGAAAGAGGTTGGGTTGTTGGGGTGGTTTGTGTTGGGGGGTGGATATTATTGTGTTTTGTGGGGTTTTGGTGTTTTTGGGTGTTGGGTGTGGTTTGTGTGTGGTGGAGTGTGAGTGGGGGTGGAGAGTTGGGGTTGGTGTTTGGGGGGGGGTGTTGTGGGTGTTGGTGGGGGGTATATGTAGTGGGGGGGAATCTGGGAGGGGTGTGTGGGGTGTTTTTTGTTGTGGTGGGGGGGTTTGGAGTAGTGTGTGGTGGATGAGTGTGGGGTGTGTGTGTGTGGTTGGGGTGGGGTATGTGGGGGGGTGAGTTGAGTGGGAGAGTCTGTGTGATGGTGGTTGTATGTGGTGGTGGGGGGGGGGGGGTTGTTGTTATTGGGTGTGGGTTTTGTGTGTGTGTTGGGTGTTGATGTGGGGTTTGGGGATGAGATATAGTTGATATTGTGTGAGGGGGTGTGTGTGTGAGTATCTTTAATGGGATATGTTAGTTGGTTTATGTTGTGTTGTGGTGTGGTGTGGTTGGGGTTGTGGGGGGTTTTATGATTTTTAGGTGTAGGGATTTTTTATAGTATTAGTAAGTTATATGGTTATGGGGGAAGGTTATTATGTTAGTAGGTAGGGGATGTATGATAGTAGTGAGGGGAAGTTTATGTGTTGTGGGGGTTGAAGGTTATTGGTTAAAGAGTGGTTTTTTTGGGGGGTTTGGGGGTGAGGTTGGAGGGGGGGTATGGTTTGGTGAAGGGGGGTTTTTTGTATGGGAGTTTATTATGGATAGGTGGGTGGGTATTATGGTAGGGAGTATGGTGGTTAGGTGTTATTACGAAATTTAAAAAAAGTTAAATAATATACTTATTTATTATTAATTTTACGTTATAAAGTTTTATTGTTGTTTGTTTTGATTCGAAAACGAAAAGGAAATAATTGTAATTCACTATAATTTATCAAAAGCGAACCACTAAATTACGTTTTCACGATTCGGACCTTAAAACAATTTGATGTAAAATGATATTTCAGACAACTTTTTTAGTTTTGCCCAAGACCCAGAAACGGACAGAAAGTGACCGAAATACACTCGCAAAATTTTTAGAAACGAGAACAACGTGTACTAACACGAAAATAATTAAATTATATTTAATTATCACTTTTATTAAATAAAAATATTTAATAAAATATTTAACAGTTTATAAAAACGCGATAATCGGGTCAGATTTATTTTCTTCGGACTAGTATAAATCAGAGAAATATCAATTAAATAACGAACATTTAATATGGAAAGTAGAGGATAAAAATTATTTATGAAATATTATCAAGTAAATACTCATTTTTGTTGGAAAAATGATTTGGAAAACAATGGCGCAAGTTTCGTGATTTGAATCATCCGTTAAGTCGCCCAAACGAGTCCCGAACCACTATTTTATAAAAGATTACTCAAAAGTTACACTTTAGGTCCCTGAAAAAGATTTATAAAATTTACCCTCATCTATCATACACTTTACACTTTTATTTTATAACTTTTTATATATATATATAAATATAAAAATCATACTTTTTTTTCATTTTATAAAAATCAAACACACACACAATACACCTCTTTCTCTCTCAAATATTCCGGCAGCCACCACCACCTCCGGTCATCTTCTCCGGCCAGCCGCCGCCGCCGGCCACCACTGCCGCCGCCGGAAAACTTTTCCGGCGGACTTCTCCGGCCGAGTCCAAAAGGGATCCCCATCTCCCGATCTACCCGATCCTCATACTCACTCGCCACCACACGCCGTTCCCCCCCCCCTCACCGGCTGCCACCTTCACACCACCCACCACCGCCGCCGCTGCCATCATCATAACACCACCACCGAACCCCCACTGTCACCAAAAACCACCACCATTCGACACACCATCATCACCCCACACCACACCACGTCACCATCATCACCACCGCATACATCCACCACCCCACTGCCACCACTGCCGCCATCCCACCACGACAAACCTCCTCCATCTCCTCACCAGCTGCGCCACACCCTCACCATCGTCGCGACCACCCCCATCATAGCCATCACAACCGACACCTCCCCACCGTCACAGCCACCAATACCCACTCCATCAACCCATCATTTCCTCGCCATCAACCACCGTACGCCACATTCAAGTGCGTTGGGTTGGTAAAAGCCCGAAAAGGGTGCGCTTGGTTTTCATATCAACACCAAAACGGGTGCGTTTGGCTGTGAATAAACAGCCCACATAGGGGCGTTTGTTTGCTGTGATTTAACAACCCGAAAGGGTGTTTGTTTAAGTGTATAACAGCCCACAAGGGCGTGTTTGTTTTCTGGTTTGACAGCCCAAATAGGGCGTTTGGTTATGGGTTTAACAGCCCATATAGGGCTGTTTGGTTCAGCCGTATAGGGGTGTTTGTTTCTGGCTTTAAACTGCCCCAAAGGGGTGTTTGGTTGCTGAGTTAATAGCCCAGCAGGGGGCGTTTGGATTGGGTTACAGCCACAGAGTGTTTGGTTTGTTTGTTTAACAGCCCCTTAAGGGGTCGTGTTTTGGTTTAACTATATATATTTAGTTATTTTGTCTAGTTAGATGTATATTGAAACGCGCGTATTTTTGCAACATGGAATGATTAAAAGAGGAAAACATTGAGTTTTGTGAAAAATGGGAAACGTCGTATAAACGGCAAGGTCATGCCGAAATTTCTAAAAATTCTTATACTTAGTAGTTTTCAATAAAATTTCTATTATATTAAAAGCCCGATAAATGGACAAAATTATATAGTTTTAGAACTATTAAATTATGAATATACAATAACCCGGTGAAAGATCGAAAACTATGCTTTTACAAACGAGATAACTATTTTAACTAAAACCCGTCAAGAAAATAAAATATTAATTATACAATATTTTTAAAATCCCTGGACTAGGAAATAAAGTCATAACTTTTTGTAAAGACTTTAGAAACATCTTTTACTTATTTTGTAACTTTAAAACGTGTGTTTACTTTTATGCAAGAACGTTTTATTTATTTAGTAAAGTGAATTTCGAAAACGTGTCGAATTATATTGTTACGATTATTTTCTTACGTTTCTTAAATAATACGTGTAAGTATTTTAAATATGTAATAGCGACTAATTCTTTTGTTTGTTTGTCTTTATTATATAATTCGCCACATGAATTATATAATTGTTTCTTTTTCATATGTAATATATACGGAATATATTACATACTTTGTGTATTCTTTTCGGTGTATTTTATTTAACCAACCATCAAACTCATCCAACCTGAAACCTCAATCCTTTATCAGCGTGTCGCGTTGACGTAACCAATTATCGGGGAACCCAAATTCATTATCCTAAGTAGTAGGATCATAAGCGCCGTTAAATTACATCATCTCCCATTCCCTCGACATGGATCTTGGGTGTGTGGGCTTGTGTTCGCGCAGTTTGCTCGGGCGTGTGTGCTGTGATGTAGTAGGGTATCTATTGGCATTATTCTGGCCACCAGAGATCCTGCCACACACACTCGAGGAAGCCTTCGCCTGCAACAAACATCACACACACATTTATGGTGAGAGAGCGTATCACTGCATTCTCGGGAACATACAGAGAAGGCGCGAGACACATGCATGTTTTTTCACACACGAGATCTAACGTCACATCAGTTTACACACTCAATAATACGGTATTCACTCATCTCTCGCGCACAACATAGCACACCCTTTGCTCTCTGACCATAACACCCGCGAGATCATCTCTTATATCTATCTCATCTCTACTACATACACATACGTATTGAAGTGAGAGAAGCACTTAGAGCTCGGTTTAGAGATAACGCTCATCAAAGATGCAACACTTCTACTAGTAGAGCACTGCGAGGAACCACACACACGTGAGTGAGATCACTCACACACGAGACGAGTACATTGCGCCCATCAAAGAGTGACACAGCGCCACCACTCACCAAGAAAATCGAACTGTTAATTGCCTTAATGGGTGAGCACTAGTAAAAATAAATAGAATCCTATTGTTGACAGCCCGTCCGGGGTATAATCGAAATTCCTTTCGAGCACCCAGTCAAACGGAAATTGTATTTTAGAATTTAGTATTAGGCAATAATACTACTTCATGGCAAAACAAGAATGCCATATGATATTGTGTAACGTCAAGGTTTCGGTGTCTGAGCTCAATGCAATCAAGATAATTGAACATTGTAGTCGTTGCAATGTATCTTTGAATTAAACTTTGAAATACTGTCCCTGGCTGATCATAAACCTTGTGGTCCACTATTGAACAAACTTGATTTATAGAAACATTAATTATTTCGATAACAATTCTTCTAAAGTGGTAACGATACAATTTTCTACAGAAATATTTCTTGAGACTATTTCAATACACTGCTTTTAACTTAAACCGATTACATCACCAACATTATTGTTGACATTTTTGCATGTTTTCGCAGGTTAATTATATTGCTAGCTGAGCATATAGGAGCATTTCATTAACATTATTTCCCTGAACAACATTAACTATTGCTTTTGGCCTAGCAGTATTAACATTTTTACCCTTAATAGTATTAACCCATTGATTAATATTACTATTTTTAAATATTGTATTCTTATGAATGAGCCTCTTAACAGTTGAATGTGCTGTTTTGGAAAGATATGACATTGGTCTACCAGCATTCACTATTGTTTTTGAGTGAGTAGTATTAAATTGTCTAGCAGTATTAACTGATACTGCTGTTTTTGAAATATTTTGTCTAGAAGTATTAATAGATACTAAGCCAGACTTCATTAGTACTGCTCTTGGAATAATGTTCTTTTTAGCACAGGGGTGAGTTTTCTAGCAAAGTTTTGATGATTCACCCTTTGAGCAATGTTCCAAACAAGTTTTACCATCCTTTGATTTTGAAACTATTTTTGATGGTAATTGCAATCAACTTGCAAATGATCAAAGCTTCTACACACATAACATGCCTTATTAAACATCTCAAAATTGCTTTCGAGTTTTTGAGACATCATATTGTTCTAATTTCTTTGATTGCCTCTTGGACTGTGAGTGTTTTGCCTATGTTTCTCAATTAGTTTAACAGTTTTCCTAGTAGTTTTCTTTTGTTGCTTAGGTTTGACAAATTCTATCTTAGCAATACTAGGCTTAACTATTTTCTTCTCAGTTTTAGTTTGAGACACATCTTCTTCCTCACTATCTGACACCCAATCTTCAATAATTGGGGAATCATTAGACTTCTTAACTACCTTAGATAAAGCATAATAAAGGGATAAAGTCGTAAATGATAACTTAGAACAGGTGGGAAAGCGGATGGAATCAAACATTCGGCTCCCATTATGGATCAACTAATAGTAAAAAAGAAGTTTTGTAAAGGACCTAAAAACATGTGTCCAAGCTAGTATAGCGCAACAAAGTGTCTGCGATTAAAATTTGAAAGGAAGCTAAATGGTCACTTCCTAAGCACACACTCTCTCAAGCCCAATCTCCCTCTAGATACCTGCCGTATAAGAAAGAGAAAGAAATACGGCTGAGCATAACGCTCAGTGAACGGATATAATAACAATGTAAGTAATAAGTATGAATCCTGGATAATAAGTATAAAGCAGCGGAAAGATCATGAGTGTCATGAGGAAACCTGGAGAATACATCATGAAGGAATAGGAAATATAAACAATGTACTACAAAGGTAACGTGAAGTCAAAGATGTCATGAGATATCATGGATAGTATAAACATAAATAATAAGGAATGCCCACGAGCTCATATAATCATACATGTCATAATAATAATGTCGTGAAT
Organism: Tanacetum coccineum; assembly: GCA_026074375.1. Lineage (NCBI taxonomy): Eukaryota > Viridiplantae > Streptophyta > Magnoliopsida > Asterales > Asteraceae > Tanacetum > Tanacetum coccineum. The sequence continues at coordinate 90,220 of BQNB010003441.1, forward strand.
ACATGCATATAATAGAGGGGCTGCCTCAACATGTAATAGAGGGGTGACCTCTTATAATAATATGGGTGGAGGGATCAGCTCCAATGTGATGGGATGTAGAGCACACACCAACCAATCACCATGAACGTGTAAACATGTAAACTAGGATGCACCCATACGCCCCTGAATAATAATGCTAAAAATGGAAATATAATCTGGTACATGAAAAGGGACGCCGCGTGAAATCACTCTCAACGCGAAAGAGTCGTGACACAGGTGCCTCATGTGTCACGGTCATGGTACCTCCATGACTAGGTGGTAAGTCATGTAAATCATGGTCATGCGTATATATAGCTCGGGCAATAGAATAAGTCATGAAATCAAACATGTAAAGGATCATGGCAAAAGACATAAAATGGGGAAGCATAGCAGTTCTGGGGATGAATCATGGAAAGAAAGAATGTCCTTACTGAAAGGACGGAATATCCGTACCTTATGTCCAGCAGTAACGGAAAGAGATGGATAAGAAGATGGAAGCTACTCCTGCTTAATGCGATCTACATGTTAAAGGGCATATATAAGTTACTTGTTCATGATTAAGGTTACTTTCCATTTTTAGCAACTTTCTATTTTTAGCAACTTTCTATTTTTAGCAACTTTCTATTTTTAGTAACTTTCTATTTTTAGTAACTTTCTATTTTTAGTAACTTTCTATAATTAGCATGATTCTTACTTGTTCATGATTAAGGTATCTTTCCATTTTTAGTAATTTTCTATTTTTAGTAACTTTCTATTTTTAGTAACTTTCTATAATTAGCATGATTCCTTGATTAGTACGTTTCATGATTAACATATTCCATGATTAGTATGTTTCATGATTAGTATTCTTGTTATATTGGGTACTTTCCAAAAATAGCAGCTTCTAATTATAGTAAGTTTCCATAAATAGCAGGTTTCTATAAATAGCAGGTTTCTATAATTAGCAGGTTTCTATAAATAGCAGGTTTCTATAATTAGTAAGTTTCCATAAATAGCAGGTTTCCATTTCTGTATTTACAATCCAAATCCTTGATCTTACATAATTTACGTAATTAGTCCTTTTAGTTATTAATTTAATTAAACACGATCTTTAATTATCCATTTTTGCAAAACAAGCCCTTATAATATCAAATATGGTATTTTCATACTTAATACTGATCATACCTTGTACTTTTCATAATTTACACTTTTAGTCCCTCAGTTTTAATTACAATTCGAATTATATATATATTATATATAATTAATCATGTTTAACCCATAACAATTATCAAATGACAATTTATACCCTTCCACTTATTTTTCTCAGAATCTATACATTATATTAACATGCCATAATCAGCCCCAAAGTTTCAGAAATTACAAAACACCCCCTTATACTTTTAAAACTCAAATCGGGTAACAAATAAGTGCACAAAACCCTAATTAAAATTTCCCCAAATAATTACATAATTTTTATACATTCATTAGCATGTATTGGACCTGGGAAAAATATAAAAACCCTAACCCTAATTCGTTTTCCAATTTATTTCTTCATTTCTTTCATAATTCGAAATCGGCAAGAATTAAAAACTCCACAATAATTATTTCGAGTTCCTCTAAAAATTATTTAGCATTTTATCTGACTTATACATGATATATACAAGCTGAGAAAAATATAAAATCGTTGGTAACAATTATTTAAATGCCGATTTCATTTCTTGCTAAAAATTAGGGTTTAGAACATGATTAACCTAAATCGACCCCTAGATCATGCATAATAATTTTTCTCATGAACATACTGAATTAACATGATGAAACTTGAGTTATAAAAATACCTTTGACAATTGTTGATGATTTTATGAATTTATGAAGGATTTTCGAGTCAATTGAGTACCATAAATCAAACCACACCTTAACCCAATGAACCAGCAATTTTCCTAGCTTCCCTTGATCTCCAAGAACCCTAGAAAAATCGTTCCTTGCCTTGGAAAAATCTTATGTGCCGCCTAATGATTTATTAGGGTTCGGAAATTGGTTTAAAATAAATTTACAAATGAAAAATGTATATAAAAGATATACTCAAGAAAAATGCCGAGATTTTGGGCTTTGAATGGACTAATATCTGATTTTTATTATTAAAAAAAATTATCTTAATATTATCCTTGATTTAATGTATTTAAATTAATTGTATAAGTATATAAATACATAATTTCGGCTTAATAAATACATATATATAATATTTATTATTTTTCTTGCATAATATAAGATATTATAATCTTATAAAAATTTCATACTTGTCACATGATGTACTTTATAATTTATAACACTTGATTGAATTTTATTCATGCTTTTATTAAATTTTCTGACATTAGGGGCATTTTGGTAATTTTGCACTTGTTCTGATTTTAGGGTTTTACAACTTCTTCCCCTCTTAAAAGAATAATTCGTCCTCGAATTAGAAACATGATACATAGAAATAAACTATAACTACCAGGAGTAACTAATATACTACCAGTAGTAATAACTATAACTACCAGGAGTTAACTATAACTACCAGGAGTAACTAATATACTACCAGTAGTAATAACTATAACTACCAGGAGTAACTATAACTACCAGGAGTAACTAATATACTACCAGTAGTAATAACTATAACTACCAGGAGTAACTACAACACTACCAGGAGTAACTAATACCCTACCAGGAATAGATATTACATTATTCAGATATTTATAATGTTTTACAATTTTAATACTGTTTGCATCAAACAATTAGATGGTGATTAGCTAAAATTATGCATGGTTAGAGATTAAATCAATGTGATTAGTACTTATACGACCTTTAAATTAAAGTAGGGTTTGCATTCGACGATTTGCGTGACGCATTATTTGTGATACAGTTGCATTGCTTCACTCAAGGTGAGTTCATGCCCCAGTTTTACCCCCCCCCCCCCCCCCCTCATGATTTGTTTTACATATTAAGTCTTTAGCGGTGAGAACATGCAGGTGTACAAATGCAATTATAGGTTGATAACCAAATATTGATTTACATACGTCTTTTAGATATCTCGCGATGAGATACAATACTTGTTTACTTTTTAGACGTAAAAACTTACTTGAATTTTACTCGTATGATTACGGATTAGCTTAGTGGAGTGGACTGTTAATTACATGGAGTCGTAAGCGCGAGTGTTATGTGATAGGTTATTGGGGGGGTTTGACTACTCCGTTCGGGTATTAGCTATCGCTAGTTCAGAGTATCGAACTAACTAAATTATAACATGTCGGAGCACAACAAAACATACTGATGAAGCTGAACCTTACGGTGCCTTGAATTAGAGTGGCATTCTTATAACGAGTATACATTGCAGTTCCATGAACTTGGAGTAATCGTAATCATTGGTTTTATACACATATGAATCTTTTAAATTGTCGTGAATAAGTGGCATATATGCGTGAACTTTGATATATTGTGCTCATTACAATATATACTTGAAAAAAAAAAAAACAACCCACCATTTGATTTATTCGGTGTCATGACAATTATACTTGAGACTTGTTGAGATATCATATTGTGCTTCATTACATTATATACTTGAAATTTTTGGGATTTTATATAAGGAAACCTTATGTGTTGACGGGTTATGGTTGCAAGCTTGTATGGGAGCGAAACTTGTAACACGGTGGACCTCTATATATAGTTTTGGGATTTTACAAAATTACTTACGAAAACCTATGAAATCACAACTTTATGGTGACCCTTTTAAGCATGTTTTTCTCTGGAGAATTAGTATGCTTGGCCTTTTGAGGAAATGGAGTCCAAACTTTCAAAGACATACTTTTCAAACAAATACACTTATAGGTCGTTCTCTTCTGACTGGTGCAAATGGTAGTTATGAAGTAACGCTCACGGAAAACATATTCCGCTGCGACCCATTTCTTGGGGTGTTCTAATCCTGCTCATTGTATCCAATCAGCTTTATTCCTTCCAACAACAACATATGCTGCCATGTGTTCCACTCTAGGTGACAAAAACTTCTTAATAACTTTTGATTAACATTTCTTGTGAAGCTTTTCATCCAATAGCTTCAAACTGACTCCAAGCTTTTTAAGCCTATCAAAAGTTTGATCAAGATCTCTAGCTGGAGCAGTGAATTTTCATCCAAAAGCTCAAACTGACTCACAAGCTTTTGAGTCATTTTAGTAGGGGTTTCATTTCTCACTAATATATCTTTTCACAGATTCCAGCAACTTTTAGCATCCTTTCATAGAATTAAACTTTACCGAGTTCATTAGAAAATGCCCATCATTAAGGTACTTCTGTTTCACCGACAATCTTCTCTGAGCCTTTTCTCCGAGTTTTAATAGGCATCACTGTCACAACACGACCACATTGTTGTTTTTGGCAAGGGTGCAACAATTTCTCTATGAATTCCACATGCATGTCTATCATCTAGATATAATGTTCATCCTCATCCTCCAAATCTCATACTTCCATAGGTTTGAGCATCGAGAACTTTGGATGCAGCATATTGTGCAGAATCTTGATGCACTTATCTTTTAGCATAAAGATATTGTGTATAAAAAAATAGGTTCTTCTCTTTCAATGCTTCTTAACAAGCTCTGATTACCCACTTGTTGATCCCATTTAATAGATCTATTCATAATGAGTGTATAGGGTTTAGATCTATTAGATAAATCTACACAACTATAGTATAAAGCTTTGTTTGAATGTATTATAGATTATCCGGAATCTTAATCTTTATTATTAAGAAGGAATGATAACTAAATTTTTCCAACAATGTCTCTTTTAAAGTTGTTTTCTATGATTATGATTATTGTATCCATGAAGTAATACCCCAGATTATCTTCCGCTGCTATATTGTAAAAATGGGGGTGTTACATAACATTATTCAGAATGATACATATATATGTTCCTTTTCCATCATCAAAAACTCTAGCATTCTCTATATTCACCAAAAACTTATCCTTAGCCTCATAAGATATAATGTAATCAAGCATCTTTTCTCCTAATATATGAAATACTAAACATGTAATCTCGATCCCACTGAAATGTACAAAAATAAAAATGATCAGTTTAAGAATACACGCACGTTTATATATTTGTATACATACATTTAAGATCAATGACTTACACTGCATCTTTAAGTTTGATAGGTAACACGTTTACTTTACTTCCATATACTTCGTACTCTCTAAGTTTATACTCCCAACTAATTACTTCTCCTGTAACATCTGGAACACACATACCATTAACATTATTAAACATGTATCAATTCACGAATTAAAAAAATCAATAGCATACAAAATAATATATCTTGTAGCACATACCAATAGGTAAATCAGTGTCTAAATTCAATGATCTTATAACACAAAACTTGGTCACTTCAAATCCAGAGTTATTAACATCACCATTAAATGTATTTGACCAACGTGCAAATGAGAATCTATCAAAACTTATTTTGTATGGATGATTTGTGAATTTGTAATATTCTGTATTGGGAATAACATTAAAATTACGCATAAGAACCACCATCTCCTCTCTGAAATACTGATTGAGATATGATAATCAACCATTCCCTACAATAACATGAATCTTGTCACCCTGTAAAATAACAATTATATGATAAACGAAACTTTAAAACAACATAGAAGTATATAAATAAAAAAATATGACATACAAAAAATAAGTAAAAAACAAACCTTCTCATCTAATACAATCATCTCAAAATGTCAATGAGTTATTGCCATAGACGGTTCCCTATAACGCCACCTTCTTAAGACTTTTACCTTGATAATGCAAGGAATTAATTCACTGATAAAAATTATTGGTGTTTTCATTTTGGCTTATATATGAGAGTATACATATGTGATAAAAATTTATAAATTAATGAAATATTCTTGAAATAAGATATATATAAATTCATTTTAGCGGTTATCTAAAACGTGGTTCCGTAGTCTATGTAAACGGTTACGATTTTTTTAATAAAACATTCACACTTTAATTAGTCACCCTTATTAATTAACAAAATTGTTTTACTTATATATATATAATATATATAGTGATGTATTATATTGAGAACCCATTTTATTGACAGAACTATTCTAGACCAATCAGAATTTAATAAATTATTTTCCATTTATTTAATTCAATTTATTATCTAAGGATATTTTGGGTATTTTAGATAAACACCGTTTTTTGTCAAAGTTGAAACTCCCTATAATAAATGTCTCGATATATTTTGTATTAATGATATTAATGATATTGATAATTAATGATATTGATTATTAATGATTTTGTATTAATGATATTAATAAATGTCTTGATAATTAATGATATTGATTGTATTCTCAGATTTATTTTGTATTGATTGTACTCTCTAAAATAAATGATGCGATTTATTCTCTAATAATAAATTATACAATTTATTCTTTGATAATAAATAACACGATTTACATACATGTTTTTTAATAATGTTTTCAATTAAATGGTGTTTTTTTAAGAAACATGTATGTTACTTTATTTGAGATACATGTATGTAAAACATGTATGTTTTTTAATTGTAAAACATGTATGTACTATAGCACATGAATGGCTTATAAAATTTGAAACATGGTTGTACTATTCATTATGAAACATGTATGTTTTTTCATTTTGCAACATATATGTTCTTTTTAATTATAAAACATGAATGGTTTATAATAAGAGAAACATGTATATTTTATTTGTGAAACATGTATGTTTTTTCATTTTAAAACATATGTGTTCTTTTTTTTTGTATAAATCTCCTATATTTTGTATAAATCTTCCTAAAATAAATGACACGATTTATTTTGTGTTGATTGTATATTCAGATTTAGATTAACACTTTTGAAACTTCTAAAATAAATGATATTGATTGTAACTCCCCATTTTTTTCATAAATTTAATGTTAAATTTATTTTATTTTTAATTTTGTAAAATATAATGCTTAATAATTTCGTTTGTTTTTTTAGAAACTAATTATGTTTATTAAAAACATGTCCTCAGCTTAATTCGAACCTATGCCATTTGTTTCATTATAAAACATTGTTACCACTTGAGCTAGATTGTTTTTTGAATTATATCTTTCAAATTAAGCTATATAAGGTCATGTTTTAATATATATATCCGAATCATGTTTAAATAAATATATATCCGAATTTTAAAAAAAATGTATATTGTATATATATTTTTGGAATTGTTTTAGGATTAGTACTAACCATAACAACATATATATAAATATGGAACTAAATCTCATTTTCTATACAACTTGTTATGATAACTTTGGAATTCCGAATTTAAAAAAAAATTATATACTGTATATATATTTTTGAAATTGTTTTAGGATTAGTACTAACCATAACTGTAACACCTCCATTTTTACTTATAGCAGCGGAAGCTAATCTGGGGTATTACTTCAAGGTACAATAGTCATAATCATAGAAAACGAATCAAAAAGAGACGTTTTTGAAAATCAAGTTATCATTCATTTATTCATCAGAGTTTTTACAAACATAAGGTCCAAAAATCTAAAACATAAAGTTTGAATGATAACAGTTTTGCCATCTTCAAATCCACGCCACTCCGTGCCATAAGTTGCTTAATTACCTCAGATAAAACATGCTAAAATTCAACACAAAGGTTGAGTGAAATTTATAGGTTTAAGTTAAATAGTTTGAATGCAAATTTGATATTGGGTTACGTTGTTATACACCCGTTATTTGTAAAATAATTATTATTGCCATTAGCTCATGAATCCGAAGCCTTGGGATATATAATAATCAAACGTTATAGCCCCAACGGGTGCCTTTGCCAAAACACCCGCAGTTATATTCTAATGGTGTGCAATTGGTTACCGATATTACTGGGTACACCAACGGGTAGTCTAACCCAAATAGATCTATTTACAACATTCATGCTCACTCCGTAGAGTAATTAACGGTTCATGATATTATAAAGGAAAAAGTAGTTACTTAGGCAATAATAAATCAAGATAGCATACAGAAATAATTGAATTCATAGTTTATAGCATGTATCCCCCTCGCGGATTTATAAAACATTTGAAAGATTGAAATGCGAGGCTATGAACTCACCTGATAGGTAGTTGTAATAAATATTCCAAAATGAAAGCTGATGGTCTTATCACAATCTTAACAGGGAAGGTTGACATAGCAAAATGATAGTAAACAACCACGTCACGCAACCTGAGTAAATATGTCAAGTCTTAGGAAGATTGTACTCTAGAACTTTGGTTCTAAGAGTTTTATATTGTTATGAGTTTGATTGGAGATTTTGGAATTATTGTATCATCGTTCGGGCCATCATATTTCAGAAGTCATTGAGTAAACGTTTTGAGGAGCTAGGGCACTTTAAATCGTAAAACCAACAACTCAGTCATAACATAATACCAAGATGAAATCTCTTAATATGTAGTCCCTTAGTTTTTGTGGTGACCGATATAGATTCGGAGACAGGATTTTAAGAACATATCGATGATGAATTTCTTATAATTGTTTTATAATATCGGTTTAGGTTTTGCTCAATAACTGGAAATGATAAGCACGTCAAGCGTTAACTAAAGTTATGTCTTATAAGGTTTGGAACACATTTCTATACTTTTTCAAAATGTTACACTTTAGATCCTTAAGAATGAAAAATGGCCAAATATACCCTTGGAGTTTTCATTTTTACAAGTTTGGTCCTTTTAGTTTAAAAGATGTACAAAGTAGACCTTGTACTTTGGAAAGTGACATAATAGACCCCTATAGTTATAACTTTGATAAAATGACATTTTCAGTCCCTTTAGTTATAAGTTTTAGAAAGTTACGATATATACCCCTATGCATGAAAAATGTATCATTTTTAGTCCGAAATCCATAATAATGATATTTTTCAATATGAAAAGTAATTTGAAGGTTATAGCTTGTTAATATAAGCTAAAATATGAAGGTTTAACATAACAAAAGTTTAAAATAACGATTTGTTAAGCTAGAAATCAAAATGGGTCAAATTAGGGTTTTAAAATGAAAACGCGTAGGTTTTTAATTCAAATCCTTTCAAGACTTAATAAAAAGTTTATAATGTCATTAGTTAAGCTTATTAAAATATCTTATAACTTCAGTTTACCATTTTAGCTTATAGATTTAAGAAAAACACAAAATTAGGTTTTTGTAGGTTCATTTTGGATCAAAACTTTATAACGAGTTGATTTTAAGTTCTATAATTTTAACAAGAGTATATTTATGAACATTAGAACCTGAGTTTGAGCTTATAGCTTCAAAAATGGGTCATATGGGACCTTTTTTCATTCATACGCCTAAGATAAGGTCCTCGTGGCTTCAAGACTTGGCTTCTTAGCTTCCTTCCTGGTATTGGGACTTCCTTGCTTCCTTCTTAGCTTCCTTAAGATGCCATTGATGATTTAGAATGAGAATTGAAGGTGTGAGTTAGGATGAAGGGTGGTGCGAGCTATTTATAGGCTCAAATGAACTTAGTGAGCAAGAAAACATAGGGACCAAGCTTAGGATAGGTAGAGGGTGATTAGAAACAGCTATAGATGACAAGGAGAGACTATGGAGTGAGTATGCAAAGCTAGAAGCTAGTATGAAGGATGTGGTTCATCCTTGTGGTGTCGCGGCTAATGTGGTGCAAAAAGAGGAGATATGGCTTAATTGGAGACCAAGATTTGGATTGAGGTGCTTGTAAACAGCTTGGAGGTGATGCAGGAGAGTCATTAAGGTGCTTGGATTGCATGGTTGAAGTTTAAAATGGGTCATTTGGATTGAAAACTAGGTACGGGTTCATTTGGCTACAAATTAGGGTTTCTAACTTATTTTTCATGTATGTTGGTGATATAAGGATGGATTAAGGATATTAATATTTATATTATGTGTTTACAACATGATTTGATTAGTGGTTTGAATTTAAAGTGGGTAAAAATAAGAAAATGGGTCACGGTTTAGTTTAGGGTTCAAACTAGGGATTAGGATTTATGAATTTAGGATGAAATATGGATTGTAAAGTTATAAATTAAGTATTTACAACTTTTTTGATTAATGGTTTAGGTTTAAAATGGATAAAAACAAGAAAACGGGTTATGGTTTAAAAACTTGCTCGGTTTAGGGTGTCCTGGTTTGAATTCATGTAAATTCATGAAATGAGAAAGTAAATGGAATGAAAATGTAGAGTATTGCTTGCTTGTAACTTGTACTTAATGGGTTGTACAAGATTCCTTAAGAAAATGGAGATAAAACGGCTATTTTGGATGTCGTGCATTAATGACTTATACATTATGCTTTAAATGACTTATACCTTATTTTGAAGGGAATTTATATTCAAATTATATGTTATGTTACTTGTACTTGATCTTTGATCACTTGTATATTCATATTGGATGTCTACATTACCCAAAATTAGGGTTTAGGTATAAACATTAACGGTTTATGTTCATTTGATATTAATGTCAAGAAATCTATGTTAAATAAATAATGAATGTGATAAAATAGATATTAGGTCATTGACTTGACATGTTATGATGTTTTCTTGACATATACGTAGATAGGATTGTCATAGGTAGGTTGCGTGAGCTTGTTAACTTTAGTTATGCAAGTTACGTTGCATAATAAGTGATTAAAGCAAAAAAATTCCTCGTGAAAAGGTGATATATTATATAACAGAGAGATATTACATTGGTGAAAATTTTGGGTTGTTATAGTCTCCACCCCTTAAAGAAATCTCGTCACGAGATTTATTTGAAAGTTGTAGTGGTATTGTTTGGGAATAGATGTAGGTACTGGGCATGAATTTGATTTTTATGTTAGGCTAATCAAGGTCACAAGTCCTACTGCATATACTTTCGCTGGAGCATTGGCATTTCTACCATGGTTACCATGGTTGTTGTTTTTCAGCTTTGGACAGTCCCTCTTGAAATGTCACCGGGCTCCACATTTATAGCAAGTAGGAATTTGACCTAATCCCAGTGCCCCTCTTGGTTGTTGTCATTGTGGTACTCCTACGGTCACTGGGCCAGATGCTAACTCTGTTGCACTTGTGGCATTTGGGAATCATGAAACATCGTGGTGATAAATTTCATTTAGCGCATAGGGGTCAGATCCCCCATGGCTTCTTCTTCTTCTCACCAGATAACGCAGTGTAAGCCCTTTCGGTGTTCTACCTCTTGTTTTCTTGTCGTTGTTGGTTCTGAATGTTTCTGGAAGTGTCATCGAACTTCCTCTTGTTTTCAGCTTGCCTTTTAGCTAAAGTGCTAATCTTTTTGTCCATTAATTCTGTCGCCATTTCAATAGCCTTCTGCATGGTTTTCGGTTTTGATGCAACAATGCTTCCGTGAATCATGTCAGGCAAACCACCGACATATCTTTCAACCTTATCAGACTCTTCAGGAAACATCCTAACACACAACAATGCCAGTTCCTAGAAATGTTGATTGTAGCCTAGTACATCAGTACCCTTTACTTTCAAATTCCACAACTCAGCCTCGAGCTTCTTAATCTCGCCCCTCGGGCAGTACTTGTCAGTCATTTTCTTTTTCAAGTCAGTCCAAGTCATTGCATATGCAATGTCATGACCAACAGTCTTAACGTGTGACTTCCACCACGTTAGAGCAACTCCAAGAAGAGTACATGTGGAAAATTTGACTTGGTTATCCACAGTGCAGTTGCTTATGCAAAAACTAGTTTCCATCCGTTCAAACCACTGGGTTAATTTGACAACTCCTTCTGTGCCTTTGAAAAAATAAGGTTGACATTTCATGAAATCTTGGTGAGAGGAAGTGCACTCTAAGCAATACGCGTTCATTCTTTTGACAGGACCCTTCCCGAATTATGGTTGATCCCTCATGCCATTCATACTTCTGTTAGCATCACGTGCTGCCAAAGCGGTAGTAACACCTTGTTCAATCATTTCCTGAAGCTGGGCATTAGTGACAGATGTGGTGGTGGCTGTTTCTGTAGCTGGTGTTGTTCTTGTAGTTCTTTTTGGTGCCATTTCCCTTAAATCATTAGAAAATATAATACCTATTAGATTTCATAAAATCATAACCATGACATGACATATGCATAATAAATCAAGTGAGATCACATCACACAGTGAAATACACAACTGAATTGAAATTAACAATGGTGTAACTAAATTAACATTTATTCATAATAAATTCGATTACAGACATGACATAATACCACCATTATCCACATATAACATTTGGAAAACATACATGATTGGTTCAAATACAAAATGATCAGTAAATGATTGATAGCAAAAGGAAATATAAACAACCTAAAGCCTTACTAGCCGGGAGTTAACCCGTAATACTTAGTAGGCTTGTATAAAATAACTAGCCATAACAAGATCTACAAACTGCTACCGGCCTCCCTCCGGGTGTCATCGGGCTGGTGATAGAACCTTTAGCGGTCCTGCTAGCCTCCAAACATCGTCATCTAGGTCTGTAGTCTCTTCAGTAGCCTCAGTGCCTCAAGGAACTACTCTTGTTAGGTGCGGTCTGCTACCTGTAATCCTACAATCTCTGCCTGATGTGCTATTACCTGAGTACGCAATACCATAACCTCGGAAGAGCAGTGTCACTAGCATCCATGGATTGTCCCCAGGGCTCACAAGAAAGTCTAGCCTCTCTCTCCATGAGTAAGGCAGTGCGAGCATGATCACGCCTATCTCTGAATAGCTTGTTGAGCCAACCGCTCATCAATAACCTGTCATCCTGTGCCTCATCCAGTCTCACATAAATCTCGTCAGTATCTTGTCTAACCCTAGTAGCAAACTCGATCATCCGTCGACCCAACTCTGTGTCATCAGTCACCGGTACCCCCAGCATGTCTACAAGCATCTCATCCTAAGTATCTATAATCCCATAACCAACATATCTCTCTGGGTCACGTGCTAGCTAAAAAAAGATGATCAAAATAGTCTAATAAGCAATATTAAGGAGAAATAAGCACAAATAAGCTACTACTTTAAGCAAATAAGCAGATCTAATTTATAAAGCAATAAGACAACTATTTAAGCTAGAATTTAAGAAATTAAAAGAGAAACTTACTTAATCCTCTAGCTAAACAAGAGGACCCAATAAAGGGCAGCTACAAGCTCTCCTAGCTTATTTATAAGCTAGGAGTAAAAGTCCTTCTTGGTTTTCCATTACAACCAACTTCCAAAAGCTTTCCAATCTAAATGCTAAGGTAACTTAAGCTGGTTTTTTAGAATTTAAGTAAGTTTATGATCAATTAAGCTCAATCATGAGCTTAAAGACTCATGAGAGCTGAATATGAGCCTATTAGAGCTTAATGAGACAAAATGAGCTTTTGAGTGAAAGAGATTAAGAACATTTAAAAGCAAACACTAAATTTATTTAACTAAAAGCTTTGATTACATTATATAAGAGAGGATTACAACTAAAAAACGAATTACATTAAGCAAAATTCTATAAGCTACTCTAGGTGAAAAAGCTAGAAAAGAAAAAAGATCTAAAAAATTACTCCCCCTGTGTGTGATGAGAGGGTGCTATTTATAGCCATTGAGAGAAGATTCTAGGCCTGCCTTGCTCAACCACACTCCTCTTAATCCTACCCGTACAATCTTCCAATCATTGGGAATTCATTTTGAGCCCTTAGATCACTTTTCATCTCACACGGATTGCCAAGCTATCATTCTTTTATGTGACAGCTTGTGCTTGTTTTGTGAGTAATTTAGCACAAAAACCCACATCCTTGTGTGCTTTCTCCATAGCTGACGTGTCCTTTTGCTTGAGTGAACCAATAAGGAGCCTTGATATGACTTAATTAACCCTGCTATTGTGTAAGTGAGCTTGAATTTGTCTTCGTACACCTTCAATTTGATTTGCCCTATCATTTGACTGGAGGGTAATGTTAAGTGAGACGATGAACAGTAACCACCCCTTTGGCGCCTTTTTTATAACTGAAACGGGGTAAAAATAATTTAAACTTTTGGTGAAATTACAAGCCTGGAGCCCCTCTCTGTTTTATAACAATTGTAGTGTAAAAAGTGTTTATAGAAATGACAACAATGGTCCCTGTGGTTTTATAAAAAGGAAACGGGTTTAGGGTTTTGGGCATTTGGATCCGGGTATTGCCCATTTAGGGTTTAAGGCCCATTTTGTAACTTTATGAAACTTGAGGGACTCATTTGGTAACTTTTGAGGTTTTGTCTTCTAGTGGCTTTAACTAAGGTTGACTTTTCTTAGCTTTGGCTTTGAATCCCCGGCTTTTGTGTACTCTTTTCCGTGCTGAGTCCGTGTTTGCTGATTTTAGACCGTTTTCTTGTTATTTTTGCATATCCATTCCTGCACATTCATAAACAACAAAACACACAAATACACGCATATTTTGGACAATTTTGATCATTTTAGGGATTATTTCAATACAAAACGGATATGTGTTTTCACACATATCAGCTGATATATGTATTTTCGTTGGGTATGCTCTTGCAAAGAAGGCATACCGTATCTACAACAAACGTACCAAACTGATTCAAGAAACTATTCATGTTTCTTTTGATGAGCTGACTGCAATGGCTTTTGAACAATTTAGTTCAGGACCCGCGCTTCAACAGATGACTCCTACAACATCCAGTTTAGGACTCGTACCAAACCCAATTCCACAACCACCTTATGTACCACCGAAAAAGAATGATTAGGATATCTTGTTCCAACCTATGTTTGATAAGTTCTTCAATCCACCAAGTGTTTGTTTACCAGAACCTGAAGTAGCTGCTGCTCTAAGACTTGTTCCTCAAACCGGTTCTTCTTCCCCAAATACAAGTGATCAAGATCCACCACAAGCAAGTAACTCATCTTCTCAAGTACAAGATCAATCTCCAACCATTTCTCAAGGGGTTGCGGAACAGTTACAAAACACACACCTTGATCATCCGGTTCCTGAACAAGTTCATGTAAGGGGAGAAAATGTGCTTAAAACTATGCAACTAATAAATGTGATCTAAGAAGACTTAAGTGCTGGTCTCTATCCAAGTATGTGCAAAAGACTTTAAATAGTCAATGCATATAGGCAGGGGAGTTTTTTTGAATGATGAAAACGTCAAGGTATAAATGTTTTGATTCATATCACAAGTACCTTGGTTAATTTTTCCAAATTGGTTTTAGTGGCATCAATGGAAGTAAAAAAAGACCGACCATCTATTTACTTTTATAGAGTTATAAGTCGGTTAAGGTTAGGTATTTATTCCATGATCTATCCAGAACCAAAGGGATCTACCCAGGGACTTTCTATTAGATAGTATAGAGTCCTTAGGTATGATACAAAAGGAGTAAAAGTGAGAATGGGAAGAATGCAGACTAAATCAGAGCTAATGTTGGAATAAACCTAACAAGGTGTTAGTAATGAGGATTTGGTAAGCATTGAAGGTGTTAAAGAATGAAAAAGATTTGTACGGATAAAGGGCGTAAAGAAAGAAGTCCTACATACACTTAGGCAGAAACCGGGTCAACACATATACTGTCAGAATCACAATGTTGATTACTGACATTGAAGACAGACATCATGGACCCAGTGATGCAATGCACAACCCTTCCTAGCTACTCAGAATCTCTTAAAAGATTTTTGTTTCATTTCTCACGAAGATTAAACACGTTTCTATTAGTTTTCTCACTCCGAGTTAGTTGATATTAAAAAGGTGGCAGTCAACTCTAGCCTCCGATCTCTAAAATCAAAGTGCACTATTGAGTCTAGAGCCAAGAGATCATCCATAAATCTCATTAGGACACTATTCTAATATGCTTGATGTTTATACACTGTGAACACATGTTATATCTTAAGAGTCCTACGCACTATCTTTATGGTATTACTAGAACATCTAAGTAATACTTAAAGTATTCACAGTGAAGATAGCAATCCTGCTTGAGCCAACATCAAACAATCTCATGGTAGGTGACTTGTACGATTCTACATGAATCAAACTTGTCACACTAGATATCGATTCGGTCCAGATTAGGAATTGACGACTTAATTAGGAAGATAGTAACTTACCAATTCACTATTACCGTGTTGTCTGCTTTAAGATGTTCTGGTAATGAGAACGAGCTAAGTACTATGACTCTGACATTTACTTGTTAGAAGATTCATTAGTTCAAGCTAGAAATTCCTGTCAAGGAGAATTACCTTTCAAGGGAAGTGTACCTGATCACAGGTTGGTCCTCACGGAACCAAAGGTTAATCCAACAAAATCTAGGTGAATGACAAAGCTAAATTCACCCCCAAGCTTTATTGCTAACTGTTTTATTTTAGGTATACATAAAGACGGCGATGGAGGTACTTGGTTCCAGAAAAGTCAAGTTCATTGCTGCATGCTTATTCCTGACCAAAAAATATACAGACATCATGAAAGCTCAAGTACATGCTTCACAAGTCTTCTGCTACTCTAACAATTAATCATCTTCCTTGAAGATGTAAGAAAGTTAAGTTAAAGATTACCAAGAAAGATGAACATAAGAGTTTTATGATGAAGCAAAAGGATGAGCATGTTGGTTCAGTCATCACAATGTCACAAGAAGGCAAAACAATCACAAGATGATGATTTAAGATTTGATTTGGCTGATGATCTCAAAGAAGCTCAAGATCGCAAGTTTATTATGCAAGAAAGAGCCAGTTCAAGATCATGTTCACTACAGTTCATTACAAGATAAAGATCAAAGACTACGAGCAAAAGTCAAAGACATTTAAAGAATGTTAAGATTAATTTTTATAGCATATTGTAACGAGGAGTGACCTCCCTTAGGGGTGATGTTATAATTATAGAAAAGTAATCAGTTACTCCATAAAATAGAACGTCATTGCTCATGAGTCAACCATTCTGTTTCTAGTTAAGAAACTCGCCTAAGCCCCAATGGGACAAAGCCCATGGATGTCCATCTTTAGAGGTTTACACCCTATATAACCCTCTTCATGGGATTGGAGAGGGGTTGGTCATTTGGTAATTTTTCTCATTTGTGTAGAAACATTCTCTTTTCTTTCAAGTTATATTTTACTCTCTATACTGATCCAACCATCTCTTCCTTTCTCTTTCTCTCGTTATATTAAACGGACGTGAATTACATTAGTTATTGATATCTTATTATTAACACATATAGGTTGTTAGCAAACGAAGTATGGACAGACGTTTGAGGTCATTTTGGTATTTCATTAAAGGGTTTGTTAAAATGACTAGGAAAATCGGTCAAAATCAGAAAAACTTAGAATGTATTAATAAGAAGTTGAGGCGTGCACATAGATTCTATGGTATAACGTTATACTTTGGGCTTACAAATATTACATTTAGATACTAGTATTTGGGCTTATAAATAATAATATGAAATACTTGTTTTTGGTATTAAGTTTTAATTGTAAATTTATAATTTGGCCCAATTATATTTATAAAAATTTAAAACTTGAAGTACAGGGCAAACATTTTTATGAAAATACTTTTACAAACTATTTTATTATTTTTCGTGTTTTATATTTGTATATTCTAAGTCGCGACTTTATTTTTAAGTTGCTTTTAGAGTTTTATTCGGCTTCCCGACGCTGTACTTCTCGTTATCATTTCTCGGTCTCTCGATATTTATATCTCGCTATCTATTATCATATTGCATAAGGTGCATTCATAGCCCCTTTTTTTTAAACGTTTTATAAACTCCACGAGGGAGATTACATGCTATGTTTTTACATTTGGACACAAGTACTAAACTGTATGCTATGCCTGATTATTATTGCCTAAGTCCCACTACTGCCACTTTAAGTCCCCTTTATCATGAGCCGTTAATTGCTAGTGTAGCGAACGTGAATGTTGTGAATATATCTATTGGGACTGACAATCCCCGTCCGCGTACGCAACAACTAATACCAATCATCGGACGCATTTAACATTTGAAGTAATAATACTTGGGTGTTGGGCAGAACATCTTACTTTTTGATGGGGCATAAACCTGATTGGGGTTTGCATACTGTTAAGGTTTGGTGTCATGAGCTTAGAGCAATAATACATATTTCTTTTAGACTTGGTGAATTCGTTTCTCTTGTCTACACTACTTAATTCTTGTGGGCCACTACTGAACATTACTTGATTTATTGAATCACTACTTGGATTTCGGAAATAATACTTTGAAATGTTGTAACGCTACTTTTCTTACTAAAATATTACTTGAATTATTTCAATACTGCTTTTACTTAAACCTATGAATTCGCCAACATTATTGTTGACGTTTTTTGCATGTATTTTCTTAGATTATTATATTGCTAGCTGAGCATTGGGAGCATTCGAGTCGCGCGGATATAAATATTTTTGAAGGCTTTATAATTTGAGTACCATTCGAATAATGTTTTGAAAATGTTTTGAAAATGTTTTCTATTACATTTCAAATGGTACCTGTTGTAACTCTGATATTTTATAAAAAAGTATCAAATGGTTGATTTTTTTTCAAAACGTCTCACTTAGAGTCGTTTTTTGTAACTTGTACTTTATGCTATGAAGTAGCACCTCAAGTGGTATTTCGTTGCTTTGTGATTTTGAGGGTGTTACATGTTACATATATTTTGGTGAATTTACACCCTTTTGACCCAATAAACTCTTTATAGATAAAAGATAACATCCATCAAACCATTCATAATCTATACGGGTTGAAATTGTCTATTTTGATTATCAGGATTGCAAACAAACTTTAGCTAGTCGACATGCCAATGAGTAGTGCATTTGAGTCACTGTGCAAAAGAGCATCGAGTCTTAGAGAAGGCATCCGACATCAGGCATTAGCATGGACGAATCCCAAACACCCCATTACTAACATCCTGAGTTTTTATGGATACTATCTTTTAAGATATTAGTGCCAATTTTCTTCTACAACTATGCTATCTAGCTATGTACTAATATAAGCATAAACGCTTATGGTTATCAAGTTATTAAAGCTAACACAAAAACCCTGAGCAATTTTTAGCATAGGTATTAGGAAGAAAAGCTTATGGTTATCAGGTTATTAAAGCTACATTGATAAGCTGTTCTCATTTAACTTTTATCTGAAACAACTTATATTTAACTAAATAAAACTGTCTAATCTCGTTAGCATTTTTTGGTCATCCAATCTGCTTATTTTGAATAATCTTACTGTTTACCTCATACTAAGAAGCCCAGTTTTAACTTAAATGAAGAGTGCCTTTCAATAAGCATCACGAAACTGTCTATTTACAACACAATATTTGGAAAAGCCATAACCAAATAAGCAATGATAATGAAGAATTCCAATAGATTCCCCAAAGCATCAAACACCCCTAAATCTTATTCAACACAAAATCAAGTATCCATAAAATAAGGCTAAAAAATGAAGAAAAAAACCCGTTACCTTTATTCTTAACAAACTGTGCGGATCCACGCCACCATCAAACCGCCGCCGTGGATTATCAGTCTTGGGTACATGAAAATTAAAATACACCTTTAGTCTTGTACACATATCTAAAAAATCTTAAACACAATAAGGAAAACCCACCAAAGAATTGACAACCTTTAAACCTTAAAATTACTTACATGCAAATATAAGACTGATGTCTGCATTTATCTTGTTCATCGCGTTAATTTCTAGTATAATTGATTTAGGGTTATTGATTTGTAACCATATTTTTCGGGGGAGAGAGAGAGAGACGGTGGGTGGTATGTGTTTTTTGTTTGGTGTGTTTACGAAGTCTGCTAAGTGTTGAATCGAGTGGAAGGATACGTGGAAGGAGGGAGGATACATGGAAGGAGGGAGGTAAACGGGATAAATTAGCGGGTATAATAAATTAGCAGGTCGGGGCAGGCGGGTCGGGCAACATTAATGCAACAGGCGGGTCGGGAAACATTAATGCACCCAGTGCATCCTTGTAAATGTATGTATTTTATAATTATATACTGTATTAATTAATTGATTTATTCAGCAATTATGAGGAATCAAGAATCACTTAATTCATTAAAAGATTCTAGTTTATTTTCAATCAATAACAAATCAATTTCACTTTTATAATTAATTTTTGTACAGTGGGTTATTAATCATACAACAGAATCCAAAATTATATCATTCGTACAGTATAATCAAAATTATATCATGAGATTTTAAACCGCTATTGATGCCACATGTTAGATTAATTAGGCATGCCCAGGATCATCTCATGTAATTATAACATAACAATAACATTAAAGAGAACTAACTTGATGATAGAACCGACTGATGATTAGGGTTTGATGATGAATTCATAACGTTAGGGTTCGTCGATTCCGGTAGTAATGTCACCAATCCGATGGAGGAATTTCTCAATAGTTATGGTGTTTGATTGAGAGAGTTTGAATGTGACAGAATACATAAAAATAGCCACAACCCTGGATATTTATTTGTTATGGCATCATATAATTGTCATTGTTAGTTAGGATAGGTTATGTCATTAAAATATAGTTAAAGGTCTAAATAGTCAAGGCCACATAGTTAAAAGATTATTCTAACATTCTGTTATTAAATTACCTCATCTGACCGACTTACGGGTGTTTGACTTTAAAAAAGCTAATCAGTTAACTTTTTGAGAATTTTGAAGTTATGAAAAGTGAATTTATTAGCAAATTCAATAAGATCAAATTAACATATAATTCCTTTAAAAAGTTGAGTTTTATGGCTTTTCGAAAACTAATTAACTCTTAATAACTATTATAAGGCTAATAACTTGAATAGTTTATTATATCTTCTCTACACTATATAATAGAGAGACCATGACACATCATTACCACCGCATCGCCTAGTCAATGATGACTCATCGATGACATGACATGCATCATATAAATAACTTCTGGAAATACAATTCGAATATTTATGATGACATATTTTGAATATTGAAATTATCAAGTGACTAGATTTTTGATTTTACCTACAATTTAGGGATATCATAACACATCATTACCACCTCATCGCACAGTCAATGATGACTCATCAATGACATGACATGCATCATATAAATAACTTCTGAAAATACAATTTGAATATTTATGATGACATATTTTGAATATTGAAATTATCAAGTGACAAAAAGACATTATATCTTGATTGTACCTACATTTACGATTCATTATTCATAGATGACATATTTGAATAAAGAACTTATCAGTGACTAGATTTTTGATTACCTACAATGTTAGAGATAACATATCATCTAAATTAATTCCTTCATTATCTACAAATATAAGAAACGTATTCAATTTTAAACTTGTTCTTATGGGAGTGCAACAAATATATTATTTATTTACAAGGAACGACAATGACTAATATTATAATTTCAAATCTTAAACCTAATGCTTGACTTCCTAAAAGTCTAACGTCTATTTTTTTAAAATTTACTTGCATCAAGCCAAAATGCAAATGAGATAAGGAGTAGGGATTTTTTTAAGATTCAAATACTTATGCACTTTAAATGTGCATCATTGTTTAGTCAGTACGCGATAAATGAATGAGCACGAGATCTGGAAAGATATCTATTGATCGAGTATAGAGGATGAGGCAGAAACAAAAGAAACAATGTAATTGGAGGAATAAATGATGGAAATGTGCACATGTTTGCTTTGCTTCCTCCGTGATCAATGACTATACTTTCCAAGGTGTCCGGTGACACGTATATATGCATTTGAATAATTCTATGACTTCAACAAAGTTAAAAATGTGGAAGCATGTAGATTTTATGATCATGTGCGGGTATCAACATTCGGTTACATTATCTCACGTCACGCATTAAGACTACACCTTATTCTATTGCGTGGAGTGGAGGTCGCACATTTGTAAGGCCTTAACGGCGCTATGGCGTGCTTTTTAAAACCCTGCATGCAATACAAAAGACTAATAGAAATAATGTATTACTTAAAATAAAATTATGTACAGAATATTACGAAAGTAGCCCGCCCGTTGGCGGGTTAAAAGACTAGTTTCACTAATAAGTAATAACGTACAGAAAGTGTTGACAAGTCATATATTAGAAATTAACTTGACGTATTCTATTACCGCATCATGATATCAATTCAACGTAATCCCATAGCTTAGCAAAGTCCACACGAGTTGGGAAATTACTTTTTCAGAAAGATACTTGGGAAAGAGGGTCATATCAGTCTCTTTCGTGATCGTTTAAAACCTTAATACCACTCAAACATATATAATTAATTAATTATTATTTATTAATGATTAATGATACACTATGTTTGTTGTTGAAGTAAAAAATGAGGATAAACCTATAAATAGAATTCAAGACCTAATACAGTTCAGGTCCTAACTAGACTTGGTCTTAACGTGTTTTACTTCGCATGCACGACATGTCTTTGAAACTGTCACTCACACCTTATGAATTATGATAAATGAAACTCGGTTATTAGTTGCAACGAAGCATTGAAATTCAAGCATTTAGACATGGTGTATACATATATAGACCTCTATACTCTACTCTCTA